>JAQISU010000111.1:11115000-11322500 GCA_029339505.1 Unio delphinus | reverse complement strand
GTGTTGAAAATAAAATAGTCTGTATTGATAAAAATGATAAATACTGAAATATTTTTCATGACGAAAGTGACAGTAGTCATTTATTTATTGTTTTATGCCGCAAAGTTACTCTTTATATTATTGCCAAAATATTTTGAACGTTATAATCTTTTGATTGGTAAAATAGCTTACATCTTGTAAGTTTTCGGGTCACGTATAACACTGATATTCATTCGTTTACTGATTATAATAGTATTATTGATATATTAGTTATTGTACTAGCTTGTTAATACGTACTAACTTCACTCGGTCATTAGAGCATTCATATACGGTATTCAGTTAAGTACCGATTTACGTGAGATTAAAAAAGAAAAGTATTAATGAATGAAAAGATACGTGAATGAAAAGTTAAGGTGTGCAAATTAAAGGCGTGTTCATAAGGAAATAGGAACGAAAAGTTAAGATGCGTAATTAATGACATGAAGATTTGGAGACGTGAACGAAAAATTAAGATACGAAAATAAGGATATATTGATAAGGATACCTGAATCAAAAGTAATGGTAAGAAAATAATGACATATTAATCAGGATACTTGAATCAAAAGTAATGGTAAGAAAATAATGACATATTAATCAGGATACTTGAATCAAAAGTAATGGTAAGAAAATAATGACATATTAATCAGGATGCGTGAATCAAAAGTAATGGTAAGAAAATAATGACATATTAATTAGGATACCTGAATCAAAAGTAATGGTAAGAAAATAATGACATATTAATCAGGATGCGTGAACGAAAAGTAGCAGTAAGAATATAAGACACTCATAACGATAAATTAAGAAAAAGTAATGTTACCATGTAATGTCATATTGAACGGGATACATGAATGGAAATTAAAGGTACAAAAATTATGACGTAACTATTCAATGCTATGTGCAAGTTATTTTTTTATGTAATGAAATTAGTTGAAAGTTTCATAGTTTATAACTAAAATGTAAATAATAGAGGAAAAGAAAAATCATTTGTGCAGCTAATTCCTCGGGATATAAAATGAACCAATTATATTAAATTGTACGGCGTACAGCTCATATTGAAGAACAATGAAACTGTTGAGTATGCAGTGTACTAAATATTGTTTTACATCAACGCACTTACATACTTGTGCAAATAAATGACGTTTGCAATTAAACTGTACATTTACTTTTACGCCAACACCTTGCAACGGACAATATAAGTTACATATTGGATGACGGTACCCTTTCAATCACGGAAGCGTCATCGTCTAATATTTTGCTTGCTTCATAGTTGAGCGTAGGCAAGGGCAGAATGCAATGTTGCTAACTCTACCATTCTAACAATGTAGAGAAAGCCACTGATCGGAAAATTGTTGTCTAAAGCGGACAGCTGATGAAAATTATTGTCGGCAAAATGTATTTGGAATAACACCAAGTGCATTAACTTTACACATCCTTAACATAGCGAAATTATTTTTTAACATTGTGTAGACCTTCCTATTTTCTGAAAGTGCACTGATGAAATTAGCAAATATGTATAAAATGCTTAACGTTTTCAGCTTTTGTCTTCACATCTGACCTTTGAACTCCATGAGATGAAAATAACCATTCAGAGCCTACCAGTCTTATATTCGGCACGCACCAGATATAAGGCTTAGCTGTGTACTCTCAAACCTAAATCAACCCGATCATTCACATTATAGAAACTCAAACCTAATTCTCCCCATCATTCACATATAAATCATAGAAATGATGTACTCTAAAACTAAATCAGCCCTTCATTCTCATATAAATCATAGAAATGATGTACTAAAACTAAGTCTTCATTCTCATATCAATCATAGAAATGATGTACTCTAAAACTAAATCAGCCCTTCATTCTCATATCAATCATAGAAATGATGTACTCTAAAAGTAAGTCAGCCCTTCATTCTCATATAAATCATAGAAATGATGTACTCTAAAAGTAAGTCAGCCCTTCATTCTCATATAAATCATAGAAATGATGTACTCTAAAAGTAAGTCAGCCCTTCATTCTCATATCAATCATAGAAATGATGTACTCTAAAACTAAATCAGCCCTTCATTCTCATATAAATCATAGAAATGATGTACTCTAAAACTAAATCAGCCCTTCATTCTCATATCAATCATAGAAATGATGTACTCTAAAACTAAATCAGCCCTTCATTCTCATATAAATCATAGTAATGATGTACTCTAAAAGTAAGTCAGCCCTTCATTCTCATATAAATCATAGAAATAATGTACTCTAAAACTAAGTCTTCATTCTCATATCAATCATAGAAATGATGTACTCTAAAAGTAAGTCAGCCCTTCATTCTCATATAAATCATAGAAATGATGTACTCTAAAACTAAATCAGCCCTTCATTCTCATATAAATCATAGAAATGATGTACTCTAAAAGTAAGTCAGCCCTTCATTCTCATATAAATCATAGAAATAATGTACTCTAAAAGTAAGTCAGCCCTTCATTCTCATATCAATCATAGAAATGATGTACTCTAAAACTAAATCAGCCCTTCATTCTCATATAAATCATAGAAATGATGTACTCTAAAACTAAATCAGCCCTTCATTCTCATATAAATCATAGAAATGATGTACTAAAACTAAGTCTTCATTCTCATATAAATCATAGAAATGATGTACTCTAAAACTAAATCAGCCCTTCATTCTCATATAAATCATAGAAATGATGTACTCTAAAAGTAAGTCAGCCCTTCATTCTCATATAAATCATAGAAATGATGTACTCTAAAACTAAATCAGCCCTTCATTCTCATATCAATCATAGAAATGATGTACTCTAAAACTAAATCAGCCCTTCATTCTCATATCAATCATAGAAATGATGTACTCTAAAACTAAATCAGCCCTTCATTCTCATATAAATCATAGAAATGATGTACTCTAAAACTAAATCAGCCCTTCATTCTCATATCAATCATAGAAATGATGTACTCTAAAACTAAATCAGCCCTTCATTCTCATATCAATCATAGAAATGATGTACTCTAAAACTAAATCAGCCCTTCATTCTCATATAAATCATAGAAATGATGTACTCTAAAACTAAATCAGCCCTTCATTCTCATATCAATCATAGAAATGATGTACTCTAAAACTAAATCAGCCCTTCATTCTCATATCAATCATAGAAATGATGTACTCTAAAAGTAAGTCAGCCCTTCATTCTCATATCAATCATAGAAATGATGTACTCTAAAAGTAAGTCAGCCCTTCATTCTCATATAAATCATAGAAATGATGTACTAAAACTAAGTCTTCATTCTCATATAAATCATAGAAATGATGTACTCTAAAACTAAATCAGCCCTTCATTCTCATATCAATCATAGAAATGATGTACTCTAAAACTAAATCAGCCCTTCATTCTCATATAAATCATAGAAATGATGTACTAAAAGTAAGTCTTCATTCTCATATCAATCATAGAAATGATGTACTCTAAAACTAAATCAGCCCTTCATTCTCATATCAATCATAGAAATGATGTACTCTAAAACTAAATCAGCCCTTCATTCTCATATAAATCATAGAAATAATGTACTCTAAAACTAAATCAGCCCTTCATTCTCATATCAATCATAGAAATGATGTACTCTAAAACTAAATCAGCCCTTCATTCTCATATCAATCATAGAAATGATGTACTCTAAAACTAAATCAGCCCTTCATTCTCATATCAATCATAGAAATGATGTACTCTAAAAGTAAGTCAGCCCTTCATTCTCATATAAATCATAGTAATGATGTACTCTAAAAGTAAGTCAGCCCTTCATTCTCATATAAATCATAGAAATGATGTACTAAAACTAAGTCTTCATTCTCATATCAATCATAGAAATGATGTACTCTAAAAGTAAGTCAGCCCTTCATTCTCATATAAATCATAGAAATGATGTACTCTAAAAGTAAGTCAGCCCTTCATTCTCATATAAATCATAGAAATAATGTACTCTAAAACTAAATCAGCCCTTCATTCTCATATCAATCATAGAAATGATGTACTCTAAAACTAAATCAGCCCTTCATTCTCATATCAATCATAGAAATGATGTACTCTAAAAGTAAGTCAGCCCTTCATTCTCATATCAATCATAGAAATGATGTACTCTAAAACTAAATCAGCCCTTCATTCTCATATAAATCATAGAAATGATGTACTAAAACTAAGTCTTCATTCTCATATCAATCATAGAAATGATGTACTCTAAAACTAAATCAGCCCTTCATTCTCATATCAATCATAGAAATGATGTACTCTAAAAGTAAGTCAGCCCTTCATTCTCATATCAATCATAGAAATGATGTACTCTAAAAGTAAGTCAGCCCTTCATTCTCATATAAATCATAGAAATGATGTACTCTAAAACTAAATCAGCCCTTCATTCTCATATCAATCATAGAAATGATGTACTCTAAAACTAAATCAGCCCTTCATTCTCATATAAATCATAGAAATGATGTACTCTAAAACTAAATCAGCCCTTCATTCTCATATCAATCATAGAAATGATGTACTCTAAAACTAAATCAGCCCTTCATTCTCATATCAATCATAGAAATGATGTACTCTAAAACTAAATCAGCCCTTCATTCTCATATAAATCATAGAAATGATGTACTCTAAAAGTAAGTCAGCCCTTCATTCTCATATCAATCATAGAAATGATGTACTCTAAAACTAAATCAGCCCTTCATTCTCATATAAATCATAGAAATGATGTACTCTAAAACTAAATCAGCCCTTCATTCTCATATCAATCATAGAAATGATGTACTCTAAAACTAAATCAGCCCTTCATTCTCATATCAATCATAGTAATGATGTACTCTAAAACTAAATCAGCCCTTCATTCTCATATCAATCATAGAAATGATGTACTCTAAAACTAAATCAGCCCTTCATTCTCATATAAATCATAGTAATGATGTACTCTAAAACTAGATCAGCCCTTCATTCTCATATAAATCATAGTAATGATGTACTCTAAAACTAAATCAGCCCTTCATTCTCATATAAATCATAGAAATGATGTACTCTAAAACTAAATCAGCCCTTCATTCTCATATAAATCATAGAAATGATGTACTCTAAAAGTAAGTCAGCCCTTCATTCTCATATCAATCATAGAAATGATGTACTCTAAAACTAAATCAGCCCTTCATTCTCATATCAATCATAGAAATGATGTACTCTAAAACTAAATCAGCCCTTCATTCTCATATCAATCATAGAAATGATGTACTCTAAAACTAAATCAGCCCTTCATTCTCATATCAATCATAGAAATGATGTACTCTAAAACTAAATCAGCCCTTCATTCTCATATAAATCATAGAAATGATGTACTCTAAAACTAAATCAGCCCTTCATTCTCATATCAATCATAGAAATGATGTACTCTAAAACTAAATCAGCCCTTCATTCTCATATCAATCATAGAAATGATGTACTCTAAAAGTAAATCAGCCCTTCATTCTCTTATCAATCATAGAAATGATGTACTCTAAAAGTAAGTCAGCCCTTCATTCTCATATAAATCATAGTAATGATGTACTCTAAAACTAAATCAGCCCTTCATTCTCATATAAATCATAGAAATGATGTACTCTAAAACTAAATCAGCCCTTCATTCTCATATCAATCATAGAAATGATGTACTCTAAAACTAAATCAGCCCTTCATTCTCATATCAATCATAGAAATGATGTACTCTAAAAGTAAATCAGCCCTTCATTCTCATATCAATCATAGAAATGATGTACTCTAAAAGTAAGTCAGCCCTTCATTCTCATATAAATCATAGTAATGATGTACTCTAAAACTAAATCAGCCCTTCATTCTCATATCAATCATAGAAATGATGTACTCTAAAAGTAAATCAGCCCTTCATTCTCATATAAATCATAGAAATAATGTACTCTAAAACTAAATCAGCCCTTCATTCTCATATCAATCATAGAAATGATGTACTCTAAAACTTAATCAGCCCTTCATTCTCATATCAATCATAGAAATGATGTACTCTAAAAGTAAGTCAGCCCTTCATTCTCATATAAATCATAGAAATGATGTACTCTAAAAGTAAGTCAGCCCTTCATTCTCATATAAATCATAGAAATAATGTACTCTAAAACTAAATCAGCCCTTCATTCTCATATCAATCATAGAAATGATGTACTCTAAAACTAAATCAGCCCTTCATTCTCATATCAATCATAGAAATGATGTACTCTAAAAGTAAGTCAGCCCTTCATTCTCATATCAATCATAGAAATGATGTACTCTAAAACTAAATCAGCCCTTCATTCTCATATAAATCATAGAAATGATGTACTAAAACTAAGTCTTCATTCTCATATCAATCATAGAAATGATGTACTCTAAAACTAAATCAGCCCTTCATTCTCATATCAATCATAGAAATGATGTACTCTAAAAGTAAGTCAGCCCTTCATTCTCATATCAATCATAGAAATGATGTACTCTAAAAGTAAGTCAGCCCTTCATTCTCATATAAATCATAGAAATGATGTACTCTAAAACTAAATCAGCCCTTCATTCTCATATCAATCATAGAAATGATGTACTCTAAAACTAAATCAGCCCTTCATTCTCATATAAATCATAGAAATGATGTACTCTAAAACTAAATCAGCCCTTCATTCTCATATCAATCATAGAAATGATGTACTCTAAAACTAAATCAGCCCTTCATTCTCATATCAATCATAGAAATGATGTACTCTAAAACTAAATCAGCCCTTCATTCTCATATAAATCATAGAAATGATGTACTCTAAAAGTAAGTCAGCCCTTCATTCTCATATCAATCATAGAAATGATGTACTCTAAAACTAAATCAGCCCTTCATTCTCATATAAATCATAGAAATGATGTACTCTAAAACTAAATCAGCCCTTCATTCTCATATCAATCATAGAAATGATGTACTCTAAAACTAAATCAGCCCTTCATTCTCATATCAATCATAGTAATGATGTACTCTAAAACTAAATCAGCCCTTCATTCTCATATCAATCATAGAAATGATGTACTCTAAAACTAAATCAGCCCTTCATTCTCATATAAATCATAGTAATGATGTACTCTAAAACTAAATCAGCCCTTCATTCTCATATAAATCATAGTAATGATGTACTCTAAAACTAAATCAGCCCTTCATTCTCATATAAATCATAGAAATGATGTACTCTAAAACTAAATCAGCCCTTCATTCTCATATAAATCATAGAAATGATGTACTCTAAAAGTAAGTCAGCCCTTCATTCTCATATCAATCATAGAAATGATGTACTCTAAAACTAAATCAGCCCTTCATTCTCATATCAATCATAGAAATGATGTACTCTAAAACTAAATCAGCCCTTCATTCTCATATCAATCATAGAAATGATGTACTCTAAAACTAAATCAGCCCTTCATTCTCATATCAATCATAGAAATGATGTACTCTAAAACTAAATCAGCCCTTCATTCTCATATAAATCATAGAAATGATGTACTCTAAAACTAAATCAGCCCTTCATTCTCATATCAATCATAGAAATGATGTACTCTAAAACTAAATCAGCCCTTCATTCTCATATCAATCATAGAAATGATGTACTCTAAAAGTAAATCAGCCCTTCATTCTCTTATCAATCATAGAAATGATGTACTCTAAAAGTAAGTCAGCCCTTCATTCTCATATAAATCATAGTAATGATGTACTCTAAAACTAAATCAGCCCTTCATTCTCATATAAATCATAGAAATGATGTACTCTAAAACTAAATCAGCCCTTCATTCTCATATCAATCATAGAAATGATGTACTCTAAAACTAAATCAGCCCTTCATTCTCATATCAATCATAGAAATGATGTACTCTAAAAGTAAATCAGCCCTTCATTCTCATATCAATCATAGAAATGATGTACTCTAAAAGTAAGTCAGCCCTTCATTCTCATATAAATCATAGTAATGATGTACTCTAAAACTAAATCAGCCCTTCATTCTCATATCAATCATAGAAATGATGTACTCTAAAAGTAAATCAGCCCTTCATTCTCATATAAATCATAGAAATAATGTACTCTAAAACTAAATCAGCCCTTCATTCTCATATCAATCATAGAAATGATGTACTCTAAAACTTAATCAGCCCTTCATTCTCATATCAATCATAGAAATGATGTACTCTAAAACTAAATCAGCCCTTCATTCTCATATCAATCATAGAAATGATGTACTCTAAAACTAAATCAGCCCTTCATTCTCATATAAATCATAGAAATGATGTACTCTAAAACTAAATCAGCCCTTCATTCTCATATCAATCATAGAAATGATGTACTCTAAAACTAAATCAGCCCTTCATTCTCATATAAATCATAGAAATGATGTACTAAAACTAAGTCTTCATTCTCATATCAATCATAGAAATGATGTACTCTAAAACTAAATCAGCCCTTCATTCTCATATCAATCATAGAAATGATGTACTCTAAAAGTAAGTCAGCCCTTCATTCTCATATCAATCATAGAAATGATGTACTCTAAAACTAAATCAGCCCTTCATTCTCATATCAATCATAGAAATGATGTACTCTAAAACTAAATCAGCCCTTCATTCTCATATCAATCATAGAAATGATGTACTCTAAAAGTAAGTCAGCCCTTCATTCTCATATAAATCATAGAAATGATGTACTCTAAAACTAAGTCTTCATTCTCATATCAATCATAGAAATGATGTACTCTAAAACTAAATCAGCCCTTCATTCTCATATCAATCATAGAAATGATGTACTTTAAAAGTAAGTCAGCCCTTCATTCTCATATCAATCATAGAAATGATGTACTCTAACACTAAATCAGCCCTTCATTCTCATATCAATCATAGAAATGATGTACTCTAAAAGTAAGTCAGCCCTTCATTCTCATATCAATCATAGAAATGATGTACTTTAAAACTAAATCAGCCCTTCATTCTCATATCAATCATAGAAATGATGTACTCTAAAAGTAAGTCAGCCCTTCATTCTCATATCAATCATAGAAATGATGTACTCTAAAACTAAATCAGCCCTTCATTCTCATATCAATCATAGAAATGATGTACTCTAAAACTAAATCAGCCCTTCATTCTCATATCAATCATAGAAATGATGTACTCTAAAAGTAAATCAGCCCTTCATTCTCATATCAATCATAGAAATGATGTACTCTAAAACTAAATCAGCCCTTCATTCTCATATCAATCATAGAAATGATGTACTCTAAAACTAAATCAGCCCTTCATTCTCATATCAATCATAGAAACTGTGTACTCTCAAACCTAAATCATCCCATCACTCATATGAATCTGAGTGGTCTTAAGCGTTCTCCGATACGGTTCACTGCCATCTCACATCTGTCTGTGTGGGTTCTAGTCCGAGTTTACTCTGAACCTTGTCACCCCAATTTTGGTTATTCGGATACTCACTTTGGTTTGCAGGGTTAGAGCGCGTTTCCTATCGAAAAGTTGGAATTCGCCGACATGGGTTAGCCGCTTACTTGCCGGCCCAGCAAACTTGAACGATCTTTTATCGAGATATACCTGCATGAGATATATAGGAATATGATTTATTTTCTCAAAAATCGCGAGCATAGAGCAATCGTTTTGTCCTTTAATCCACTAATAGACGAGACGAAAGTACATCGCTGCTGACATTTAACCTATCAATTTACATTCTTAGTCACGTGACTATACAAATCTCGCATCCTACATGAATGTAAAAATTTAAAAAATATTTCCTGTTCTCATTAATATTCGCCCATTTTTTTTAAAATCTGGGTATGACGAAATATGGATTCGAAACAATTTGAACCGAACAGGACCAGATCGCACTGTGACGACACTTAAGTACCTGCTGAAGGGATTCGCGTATGTTCAGAGAATGCATGACTCGTAATCCAAGGTAGCTGGATAGTTACCAGCACAATCCAGCACAGGTCAGCTGTCACGATGTGCTTTGCTCCATTTCAGTGGCATAATATAGAAAAGTAATGTGATTCATGTGTTTTCAAAACCCACCGAAACAAGAGCACAAACATATTTTTTTTAAAACAATCTAGACAACATATGTAATGAAGGAATACCGCACATGTACAAGACAAGGAATACCGTTAAGCTGTAACAAATACCAAATACATGTTCAAGACAAGGCATACAGTTAAGCTGTAACAAATACCAGATACATGTTCAAGACAAGGTATGCAGCTAAGCTGTAACAGGTACGTGTACAATACAAGGAATACCGTAAAGCTGTAACAGGTATATGTACAAGACAAGGAATATTGTTAAGCTGTAACAGATACATGTACAAGATAAGGAATACCGTAAAGCTGTAACAGGTATATGTACAAGACAAGGAATACTGTTAAGCTGTAACAGATACATGTACAAGACAGGTAATGCCGTTAAGCTGTAACATATACATGTACAAGACAGGACATACCGTTAAGCTGTAACATGCACATGTACAAGACAAGGAATACCGTTAAGCTGTAACAGGTACATGTTCAATACCAGGAATACCGTTAAGCTGTAAAAGATATATGTACAAGACCAGGAATGCGTTCAAGCTGTAACACGTACATGTATAACACAGGAATAACGTCAAGCTGTAACACGTACATGTATAACACAGGAATAACGTCAAGCTGTAACACGTACATGTATAACACAGGAATAACGTCAAGCTGTAACACGTACATGTATAACACAGGAATAACGTCAAGCTGTAACACGTAACATTGTGACTTTTTATATTTACTGAGAACTGTTATATTTACATAGGATTCGCGATGATATTTTTATATATAAAAAATATCATTTTTATTGAAGGCTAGGATTGGTCCTGAATACTGATAACTATGATATAGCTGTTCCAATCATGTTTTGGAAAATATTTAACGGGGAGCTAAGCAAAACAACTTATGCTATTTATTAGAAACCTTGTTCTTTATAATATATGTGAATCTGAAACTGTTCATCGGTGATGGTATAGCTGTTATTCGGTCCCTGACAGATCATGCATTGACCAATTTATCATAAGTGTGTATGGATCTGTACAAGAAAAATTTGGAAGACTGATTTCCCTTGTGAAGACCAGTTTGTATGAGATTTTGTAAATATACGAACATTTTTCTGTTAGATCCTATATTCAGCCTGTATCCGTCCCAGTTTTCTTTCTTCATTTGTTTATTCACTAGAGTGATTTCGCATCTAACTACTGATTAATATAGCGTTACATAAATGTATAGATGACGTATTCCTCTCATTGACGTGCTATGACAAAAATTTTCAAACGCTAGACGAAATCTGATAAATCCAGTTGTTAAACTGTCACGATTGTTGTCACAATAACGCCATGAAATCATGACGTTTGTCGGCCATATATAATCTATTCATTTATTCATTTCCATTATGTTTTGTTGATTGATTCATGATTGCATACATTCATTTCTTTAATGTTGGTTCGTCAGCATCACCATCAAATTTCTAAAAGTGCTAAAATTACATCAATGCAAAATTTACTTTGAACATGCCCCTATTTAATCCCTGTGCCATAACAAACGAGTGTTGTCGCTGGCTTGTCTGTAAACTAAACTTTCATGTTTTCTCTGATTTGAGGACTAATCTACTGCCAACATTTACACCATCCGGTACTTCACTCTGGGATGCATTTTATTGATCACCAAAATATGGTTAAACATTACTTCAGGATACTCCAGTTCCCTACGTTTACATCAGTTGTAATGACTACTCTATTTGGGAACATTTGCCCATTTAAGTATTCAATGATACAGTTTTCTCCGTGTCACTCGGCGGCTTGCATCCCTATCATAATCTGTCTAAATAAAAATAACCAATTGTAAACTCTTATATGTAAATAATGTCTTTCCTTCAAATATTCTGAAATATGGATGATTCCCATCCCCCGCCATGAGTCTGGAAAGCAAAATACGTCTTGGCAATCTTTTCCAAATACATGATGGGGTGTATTAGTATTTGTTTCTGTTAATTGTAATCATTTACGTATTATCATAGTAAAATTAGTGAGTAAAAATTATTGATCAAAATAGCAATCAAATTGTTGATATCAATTTTAAACAAAGCATTTAACTTTTTCCATTTTTTTTTATGAACAGGAAAACTGCTCCCTTTAAAAGTAAATCCGTTATCAACATTTGAAAAAAATGAAGTCCGCATTTGCCATCTATATTCTTTCTAAGTTATATCCAGCTTCAAACTACGATATATCGAGATCTGTTGGCACATTACGCACTAATCATCTTTTTTGGAGTAAAGAGTAGAACAAACACAGACCCTGATCAGCCTGCGCATTACACGACGGCAGATTCATGGTCTATGTTACTTGTCGATGGGCTCGGCTTATAAGCGAGATGATTGGTACGGCGAAATCTCTGACAACATGAATTTCCCTTATCGGTAATATAAATAACACAAGGAGTGCAAGCGTGACCACAACCCATTGCTCTACATGTATTCGACTTTTTCTCACGAGTCTTTTATCGCTTCAGAATCGCAAGAAGACTGAACAACTACACATTTATATATTCAAAAGACAGTGATGTACCTAACTTTAACTCTTAAATGACCATGTCCTGAATCCAGTCGGCGAAGTAACCTTTATTTTCACCATTACGGTCACAATCCCTTTCTGGAAAAATCGATCTGACGGAAGTAGCCCATTCTGCCAGTTTCTACCCTGCAGTAAATATGCTGAATAACATGATGAAAGTAATTTCACAAGATAAAATGTTTATCTTGCTTTTTATTTCAGATTGTATCATTTTATAATTTTATTTAAATTTCCAGAACAGAAATATGTAGCCAAAGTTCGGATTGTAGAAATAACGGTTGATGACGTCATCACTAAATTTGCCTAATATTCAAAGATAACAGAGATTGTGCGCCGTGTTCGGTACAATTATTAGACACTAACGCATATTTACTGCAGGGTAGAAACTGGTAGAATGGGCTACTTCTGTCAGATCGATTTTTCCAGAAAGGGATAATGACCGTAATGGTGAAAATAAAGGTTAATACGCCGATTGGGTTCAGGACATGGTCATTTAAGAGTTATGTGTTGGTACGTCACTGTCTTTTGAATGTATAAATGTGTAGTTTTTCAGTCTTCTTGCGATTCTGAAGCGATTAAACACTCGTGAGAAAAAGTCGAATCGAGCGAAGGGTTGTGATCACGCTTGCACTCCCTGTGTTTATTTATATTACCGATAAGGGTAATTCGTGTTGTCAGAGATTTCGCCGTACTTTATTGATAAAACGTCAGACTCCTGTGATGGTACAATCGGATATGATACAAACAATGGCATATTCTAATAATACTTATGTATCACTGGTATATGATACAAACTATGGCATACTCTAATAATACTTATATATCACTGGTATATGATACAAACAATGGCCTACTCTAATAATACTTATGTATCACTGGTATATGATACAAACAATGGCGTACTCTAATAATACTTATATATCACTGGTGAAAGGTTTACATTATCAAACAACTTGGTCTCTTTCCTATTTTAAAATAAATTTACAATTTGCTGAACAAAATAGGCCGAACTGACACCTTTACCATTGTATTAGGTAAAACCAGTGGGAGTTAACGTTAGAAGGCCTACATTCTTAGTCCTGCTAATGTACATCATTAACAGCTAATAGCCAGACATACGGTACTATATATGATACAGCTAGAAAAGACAATGACTCGAGTTGCAGGTAGCCTATCACTTTTCTCCCTATTACTCATTTCATTGTTTTCTATATTAAGCAATGAAAGTCATCTTTTTTCATTTTCAAGGAATCATTTAATTTCCGTATCCACACATGATCACGTGCTAACGGACATGTAGAAAATAATGTACGCAGGATTTCCTTATGATACGTGAATTGTGTTTTGTGTTTGTCTGTATTTATCTTTGTTGATTTTTTTTAAACAAATTTATTGTTTGCTGTTTTAAAAAAATATAAATCCACTGCTCGAAGTCTGATGGATGCAACTTGTTCTAATATACAGACCTGGATGAATCATATCTTGCACAGAGTCTTCCAGATTGTCACAAATGACCATTCAATTAGTATTGGATAAGGTTGGAAAGTTGTCAATAAATAGTTTAAATCATCCATAGATTAAGCTCATTAGTGACACAAGCAATTACACGAAGTAATATTTTCACAGGTATAGATGCCAGATCAAAGAAAATCCTTTGGATACTTATTATAAACTGCTGACTGAAATCAAATTAGTTTTCTTTCGCAATCGCCATGATAAGTATTCTACCGTGTTATCATCATCATCATCATCATCATCATCATCATCATCATCATCAGTAGTAGTAGTAGTAGTATTTTTTTATTTTTATTTTAAATAATAACATTGTATGATCTTTTTTAAAGCTTAAGCATCTGTGTGTATGGAGGAGACAAATAGGGTATGTGGAGGATTTTAGGGCACGGCATCACAATACTCTTCTTTTATTTCTTCTTGTTATAGCAGAGGCGTAGCGATGATATTTTGCGCCTGGGGATGAACTATAAAATTGGCGCCCCAGCGATCTTGTGACCGATTTATTACCCTTGTTTACTTATTATAATGTAACGTTGCAAGCCTCATTTTGGCGCCCCTGTACCTTGGCGCCCGGGGACATATGTAGCCCCTGCCCCCTCCCCCTAGCTACGCCTCTGTGTTATAGAGTGTAAAGCCACTTTTCAGAACAATGATAGGCTATACATGGCGGACAGTATAAATGGTGGAGGAAGAACCCGAGACACACCGGGAAAGAACCACCAACACACGAGGAGCTGCTGGCAAGTTTTCTCACATTAGCCGAATCTGAGATTCGAACCCAAGCAGACAGAGGTGATGGTAGTGATCCATAACAGTGAGCGCGTTACATAAACCACTAGGCCAATCGCCCCCCCCCCCCCTTTACTGTTTTTGTAGCCAACACTACTCATTCATAATCAGCTGGCAGGTCCTGTTACACATTAATAAGTAACATTGTGTTGGACTATCGCTTGATATGATTTTGTCTATAAATCCCCTTTATATCTCTTTTGATTATCGTCATAGGGCTTTTGTTTACTATATCATTTCATATGACGTGTCGATGATAATATCACAGGACGTCGGTTTATCACATCCCTTTATTAAACCTTTGTTTATCATGTTCCTTTTCAGGATTTCTATTTATCACATTTTTATGTAAGACTTATATTTATCATATCTCATATCATACCAAATCCATTCCTGTCTATCTAAGCAATATCTTTCACCAAAGAGATGCTGATGGTACTCCAAATTTAAGGTCTATAAGAAGAAAAAATTACATTATACCAAGGCCAAAGAAGGAATTGTTTAAAAAAGTTTTCAATATACTGGTCCAGTAGTATGGAACAACATTCCCAGCAACATAAGGCAGGCTCCTAGCATTTCTTCATTTCATAATCAATGTCTTAAATGGATGAAATCTTAAGAAAATTGAACAGTGCTAGTACCAAAAAAAAAAAGAAAAAAAAAATACTGCCTGCTTGTCTGTTGTTTTTCTGTGCATCATTTTCAAAGCTGAATGTTTCAACACAGAATGATATTTTATGTTTCTTATATGTTTGTGTTTTTACAGATGCCTGTGCATGTGTTCCAGGCTTGATACTTTGAAATTTAAAATTCCTTAATTATTTAGCATTGAGCCAGACTCTTCACATCATGTTGTATGTATTATATATATTGTACATAACAGATAGAAGGCCTCAAGGTAGATTAGTTCTGTAACTAATTGAGTTACCTTCTCTAAATAAAGTCTTTATTATTATTATTATTATTATTATTATTATTATTATTATCTCTTTGTAAGACTTATATTTATGATATCCCTTTGTACAACTTCCGTTCATCATATCCCTTTGTAAGACTTATGTTAATCATATCCCTTTGTAAGACTTCTATTTATCATATACCTGCGCAATATGTATATTTATCATATCCCTTTGTAAGACTTCTGTATAGTATATCAATTTGTTTAATTTATCATATAATTTATAGAGCTTTAGTTTATCATATCTTTTTAAAAATATTTCTGTTTATCATATCGTGTTAGAAGACTTTTCGTTACCATATCCCTTTTATATGCCTTTGTGCATCTCATCTCTTCTTAAGGTTTCTGATGAACATACCCCTTAATAGGGCTTTGGGTTATCATTCCTTTTATTGGACTTTATTTGTATCGTGTCCCTTAATATGACTTTCTATTTCTCCTGTCTCTTTATAGGAATTTATATGTTTCGTGATTCTTTATGACACTTTATGTTTATCGTGTCCCTTTATAGGAATTTATATTTTTCGTGATTATTTATGACACTTTACGTTTATTATGCCCCTTTGTGGGACTTTATGTTTAGCGTGTTCCTTATAGCACTTTATATTTATCGTGTCTCTTTATAGGAATTTATATTTTTCGTGATTCTTTATGACACTTTATCATGTCCCTTTGTGGGACTTTATGTTTAGCGTGTCCCTTTATATGACTTATCAGACCTTTTTCATAAGGCTTTTGCTGATCATATCTCTGTATAGGACTTCTCCTTACTATATCCCTTTATTGGACTTATCTTTACATATCCCCTTGGAGGACTTCTCTTAACAAATCCCTTTATATGACTTCTTTTTAACGTATCCCTTTATATGACTTCTCTTTAACGTATCCCTTTATAGGACTTCTTTTTAACGTACCGGTATCCCTTTATAGGACTTCTTTTTAACACATCCCTTTAGTCACAGATCCCTTTAGTGTACTTATTATTTGGTGTACATTTTCAGCTGTAGTTCTATTCCAAGAAGACAGAAGCTTTCAAAATGACTGGACATTGAGAACCTTGCACCTGAAAATCGGTACATATTACAAGAAGGCTCCATAAACGTGAAAAAAGTATGCAATAACTTCGATTTATTTTGCTTACGAAAAGATTTAAGTTTTGTTCCTGTTTTCATACGCACGATAGATTGAAATAATTATTGTTTCATCTAAATGAAATTTGATAAAAGTAACGACATATTGATTGCCGTAGTTGGCCCTTCGCTAACAGTAAAGGATACAACTTGCCAAATAGATATACGAAAACAAGGGTGTCAGTATTTTGCCGATTGTTTTCTTGGCAGTGGTGTACAATTAAGCCGCTCCCCGCAATTATCACTACATCATCTTATTTCAACACAATCCTATTCATTACACAGATCAGAAGTCAAGCAGTTAATGAACCTTTTCAATCCGAACATGATCGGTGTGAAATATCTTCAACAATAAAAAATATTCATGAGAATCGATATGCACCGTATGTTTCCCTTTATAAGTCCTAACTAAATGCAAACAAAATATACATTGATCTTCCGTTGCATGGTGCGCAATCAGATCAGGACTTGTGTTGTTTGTTCTACTGGCTACTCCTAATACACTGCATATACCTAGATCCGCATGTGCCTTATGCGAGAGCGGATCTTGACCTAATTAGATTGCAGTTGTATCCGTCTGATAAAAGGGATGTAGATTTTTGGAAGAATAACTTTGACATGTATATACTGCAGATGTAAATGTGCCTTTTAACAATAACAAAAATAAAAGAAGAATATTTAGTAGCGTAGGGTTCCTAAATCTGACATCCTTTGAACAAATGAATCCTATCTTGGACGGATCTAGAGTCGATGTTTTTCAGAACGATATGATATACAATTCGTAGATGTTGCATGGTGGGAAAAAAATATAGAATACGTCAGCGGACATTTTTATTGTTGTTGATTGCATAACGTAAAATCCATGGTTGTGGTCAGATTTTACACGAATAATAACTGTTACTGTATACAACCGGCGAGTCCCGACATAACAAGCGTATAGATGATAATCGTCTTGCAGAAAAAAAAATCTTATAACAATTTTTTCTTTCTTTTCTTTGTATATATTCACATTTGTGTTTCACTTTCATGACCATATATACGGCACAAGTTTTCAGTATAATAAATTTATAGTTATATGTATGAGCTTATCAGATCATGCAAGTAACTGATGTACACCACTCCATTAATGGCAATATGTGTGTTCCGGAATGTTTCTGCATAACAAAGTTCAAGGTTTGATACATCTGTTAGTAATTATTTATTATTTTTTTTTTATTTATTTTACTTTTTATTTATGTATCTGTTTTATTTACGTTATGCCTTTTGTATCAGTTAGAAGTCGTTATTGAGTAAAATTAGGACGTGTTCAAGTAACTAATAGTATAGACACAGGTGATTGACTGTTGTATTTCCAGTAGATCTGTATTACATTTTCCGGTGTTAATGACAATCTGAAGGAAAAAAAGACGTAAATTCTCTTCCCAAAATCAGAATTTATACAAACCTGTCACACAGTGTACCGAAATAGGACAAGAGCAGGCTCACAGGTTAGCACAATAATTTGTTTTAGAAATGGGGGTGGGGGTTTAGAGAATAAATAAGTGTCAAGTGAACGATATCAATATTTACCTTTCTAGTTTTATAAACCTTATTTGAAGTAAATCGGAAATCAATAAGTTTTAGTATTTTTGAACGGAAATATTAAATAATGGCCAAGAAAAACGTTTTAAACATTGGAATAAGGATCCCACGATCAAACCTGTGAAAAGAAAGAGAATCGGCGTTTTTGTGACTATTTTTTAGAAACTAGCAAATAACTGTTTGTAGTGAACCCACTTATATCTTCTGAATCTGTCAGTCTGCATACTTATAGCATTATACTAAAATGGAATAGCTTTCCATCGCTGCTTATAATTACTTCTTTATGTGTAAATAACTTTTGTCTTCATCAGTCGAAACATTATTCAGATAAAGTTAAAAATGTGTGTGTACCTTCCACGTCTTTTTAAGTATACTTCCCGTTATTAAACAGATGATTTTTACATAATTCCCGGAAGCGGAAATACTTTATTACTTGGCATCATGATCTTGAGACAGAAGCGGAATTTCGATATCATTGGCACCATGATCGGGATTACATGTCTTAAAATGATAACCATATTTGAGTTGAATAGTTTTCATTGTGTGTTCATCCTAACAACTTACTGTCATTGTTTGCTTCATGAAGAAATTTCAATGATTTATTTTTTTTATTTTATAAGCTACAGCACCGTTTGGTATAGTCACTTGATAATATTAAAAACCAATTTGGATTTATAGTCATTATGTTAATTACAAGCACATAGTGAGAGTTTGAGGTGTGGATTAATTTCGTTTCTGATAATGTGTTAGAATTTGAATTCCGCACATATTAAATTTCCGCTAACTGCATTTATTGTACGTACCATTTTATGGTGGATAGCCTTGTTTTATGGAAATTGAATATTATCCGTCAAAACATTTCATAACCCATTGAATAAAACAGATAAACCTTTGCACAGGTACGCAGGTTGCTATGTGAGGCACATCATACTTTTCAAAATCTAAGATCGTTTTACCATGAAAATATTATTTCCCAGAGTTTACTTGTCAAAAGGTATTTATATGAAAATAATTCATACAGCAATGCTATCACAACACTATTTCCGTACATCAGTGCCTATCACTACACGGTTTCCATACAGTAATGCCTATCACTACACTGTTTCCGTACATCAATGCCTATCACTACAGGGTTTCCGTACAGTAATACTTATCTCTACCTGGTGTATGTCCAGCAATGTTTTACTACATGGTTTCTGTGCAGCAGTGTCTATCACTAGACGGTTTCTGTAAAACAATACCTATCTCTACACTGTTTCCGTACAGCAATACCTATCTCTACAAGGTTTCCATAAAGCAATGCATATCACTACACGGTTTCCATACATCATTGTCTATCACTACACGGTTTCCGTACATCAATGCATGTCGCTACACGGTTTCCATTCAGTAATGTCTGTCACTTCACGGTTTCCTTACATCAATGCCTATCAATACACGGTATCCGCACAGTAATGCCTATCGCTACATGGTTTATGTCCAGCAATGCTTTTACTACATGGTTTCTGTGTAGCAATGTCTGTCACTAGACGTTTTCCGTAAAGCAATGTCTCGCATCACACGGTTTCCGAATATCAATATTTATCACTACACGGTTTCCATAAAGCAATATATTTCACCACACGGTTTCCGAATAGAAATGCCCATCACCACACGCTTTCCGAACAGCAATGCCTATCACTACACGGTTTCCGAACAGCAATGCCTATTACCATATGGTTTCCGAACAGCAATGCCTCTCACCACACGGTTTCCGAACAGCAATGCCTGTCACTACACGGTTTACTGCAGAAGATAATTGATCTGTACGTAGTGTCATATCCTGTTTCTGCATGCATTGTAATAGACTGGTTAACATAATTTTCTCCAGTAGCAATCTATACAATTTTTTTAATCGTTTGGAGGAAGAAAAAAAAACGGATATATATATTAGAACCAACGTTCCCTCTTAGCGAATGGTAGATGTGCGCGCAGTGCTCGCTGCATTGTGCAAGCATTACGGAGACGAGCAAAATTTAAGGTTGGATTGAGCAAAATTTAACGTTGGATTGACAATTCAGCTGCGCGGTGATTCCTGAGCAGCCGCGCGCGCGCAGCTTAGAGGGAACGTTGACTAGAACTAGTCTATTTCGTCATAAAAATTTAGTCAACATTTTGAGTAAAGAATTGTAACTCCATGTTTGGATATATTACTCGAGATTGACAAATACATTATTTTGCTAGGTCAGAATATTTTCCAGTAAGAGTTTAAGTCGAGTTCAGTGGTGGAGTAGCGCTCTAGAGTTGAAAGATGGAAGTGGAATGTCATACAACAAAGTTTTTATTGTATTGACATTGTTCATTAGTATTGACATTGTTCATCAGTATTGACATTGTTCATTGGTATTGACATTGTTCATTAGTAAAGACATTGTTCATCATTATTGACATTGTTCATCAATATTGACATTGTTCATCGTTCATTTGTATTGACATTGTTTATTAGAACTGACATTGTTCATTGGTATTGACATTGTTAATTAGTATTGACATTGTTCATCAGTATGGACATTGTTCATCAGTATTGACATTTTTCATTGATATTGCCATTGTTCATTATTATTGACATTTTTCATCAGTATTGACATTGTTCATCAGTATTGACATTGTTCATCGTTCATTTGTATTGACATTGTTTATTAGTACTGACATTGTTCATTGGTATTGACATTGTTCATTAGTATTGACATTTTTCATCAGTATTGACATTGTTCATCAATATTGACATTGTTCATTAGTATTGACATTGTTCATTAGTATTGACATTGTTCATCAGTATTGATATCATCAGTATTGACATTGTTCATCAGTATTGACATTGTTCATTAGTATTGACATTGTTCATTAGTATTGACATTGTTCATTAGTATTTAAAGCTTGTTCAAAAAAAATTCCTGCATGGATAATTATTAAATTATTTATTAATCCAACTTTTATCACACTACATTTACAACTTATAATATTCTTCATTCCAAATTCTAGGGCCCGTCATTACATGGTAAATGCCTATTGGCTGGAGTGATGCTGGCTTAAAGTAGATAATTTCAAACTGTAACATAGAACCGATATTCATGACTGGACCTATTTCACATTTAATTGAACTCTTGTTTTTCAATCCGCCCACCACTCCTCTCGATTAATCCACTCCATTTCCATTTTTCCGTGTTTGGCAGAAAAAAAGTTCGACTGCCTGACTTTAACATGTCAGTGGAAAATGTGTCACTTTATCTCAGTGGGGAAGGGATTGCACTGTGATATTTGGAAAGTTAACTGTAGTCACGCATCTAATCCGTCAACACAAAGACACATGCTAAGGCCACCAGACCAAGTAGTCACGAAACTTGCTACAGAATAAAATAAGACTCTAAACTTCAAACAATGAAATCCATGCTATCAGTCTCTCAACAATATTTGGCGCCCTTGCACACACACACACACACACACACACACACACACACACACAGTGTCTTTGTGTGGTTAAGAATGCCGAACATTTTGTAATTTTAATTTCATGTCGAGCTATGCAAAGGTTTAAGTCTTCCAAATTCTTGCAAATTGTAAACAATTATTTTCCCACTGACTTGAACAATGAAGAAAGCAGTACATCACTGACTCGATCTATGACGAAAGCAGTATTTCACTGACTTGAACCATGAAGAATGCAGTACTTCACTGACTTGAACCATGAAGAAAGCAGTACTTCACTGACTTGAACCATGAAGAAAACAGTACTTTACTGACTTGAACCATGATGAAAGCAGTACTTCACTGACTTGAACCATGAAGAAAGCAGTACTTCACTGACTTGAACCATGAAGAAAGCAGTATTTCACTGACTTGAACCATGAAGAAAGCAGTACTTCACTGACTTGAACCATGAAGAAAGCATTACTTTACAGACTTGAACCATGAAGTAAGAGTACTCCACTGCTTGAATTGTGGAACGAGTACCAGTGGCGTCACTGGGGGGGGGGGGGGGAGATACGGGCCGCACAGGATAAAACATCACAGGGTGTGACCAGTGGCGCAGCGACCGGGGGAACAGGGGGGCATTCGCCCCGGGCGCCGGTGGTTAGGAGGCACCAAATGGGACCCAAAACGGCCAAAGTATCAACATAACTGCGCAACAGGGGCAGCCGGGGGCGCAAATTTTGGTGTGTTGCCCTGGGCGCCAAATATCCTCGCTACGCCACTGTTTGTGACACCAAAATGACTATATATTTTGTTTTTAATTTTTTTGTGAGGAAGGAGGTCTATGGGGGTGACACCATGAGCTATACCGCACATGACTGTCTATAAGAATTTTGAATTTTGTGCAGAAAAGAGGTACATAGGATAAGACCATGAGTAACTGCACATAACCGTCTATAAAAGTGTTGAATTTGTGTGCAGGAGGAGGTCAATGGGATGACACCAAGAGTTAACGCACTGGGTTAAACCAACCCTAGTGACGCGATTGACTCTAATTTCATTGACTCGAACTATAAGTACGATTACTTCACTGACTAACAAATATGAAGTTCATGGAGTTTACAAAAATAATACTCTGGTGAAATATCAAAGTGTTGTAAATAGGAGTACATATGATGTTATCTCGAGGAGTATATACGAATCGAGGATTACCGTATTTGTCTGCATATTAAATGGATACAAAGTATGATGTCCATCGACAGTAAATAGAATTCGCCCCAGTATTGATTTCTGCTTTGAGAGACTTGGGGAGGCACGGTGTTAATATACTTACCCTCTGTTTAACATGTAATAAACGCGAACAGAACACACCGCGTCTATGTATGAGTGTATATGGCTTTCAATTGAAATCTGTAGAACAGACAGTGTGAACTCTGACCTACCAGTATTTTATACAAAGGCAGATTTGACATACGCTGTCACTCAAGTGCGTGTAATACATGATCATACGCGGTTCATAAGACATTACACAACCTTGATTTACACCCCTACTTAGGTACTTGATGAGTTAAGAGGGACAAGAACTGCGTTTAGGAAGCATTTGCAAGAGTTTTTATTCTCACTTTTTTTTTAGCGACAGATTCGTTGAAGTTTAAGTATTTTCAAAGTCAATATGAGTTGAATTTTCGAGGAATAATGTGTGGTAACTGTTGCAGTATGATTCATCTTTAGTAATTATTTTTCTTCGTGGGTGAGGTGTGGCCAGGTTGAAGAAACTCGTTTGGTGGTAGGTGGTATAAACAAACTGTCCAGTAGAAATAAGCTATTGAGTTATGACGGACATTCTATTAAGCAAAACATTTGGCTCTCTCTAAAGATTCCAGACATTTCTTTTTGACACGTGGGCATGAATGTTGTTTCGTTATAAGTATAAAGTAGGGTTCTTTTGGACACATGGGGATGAATGGTGTTTCCTTACAAGTTTTTGACACATGGGGATGAATGGTGTTTCCTTACATGTTTGACGTATGGCTCTTTTGGACACGTCGGAATGATTGGTTTTTACCTTACAAGTATAATGTGTGGCTCTTTTGGACACGTAGAGATGAATGGGTTTTCGTTACAAATGCGACTTATGGATCTGTGGATTGAATGTATGAATGATTTCCAAGAAATGTATTGATTGATGGATACGAAGAACATGTTATATAAAATATTCGAATGAACGCACAATAGGTCGATAGAGACCATACGAACAAGCAGAGGAACGAATGTCTGTTAATTGTAGGTTTCCTTTGAATGCATTTGTTCCGCAAACATTTGTCGATTTATTGTCAACACAAGATTTTATGTTACTAACTTCTAATAAAAATTAAATGTTGATTAATTATTAACACTTTTAGACTCATTTGTCTGTTATAATTGTTGTAATTTTTAAATCTCAGTACTGTTTCATTACTGAAGTACTATATGTTGAAGCACTTCTTAAATCATGAACCGTTTTCTTTGCAAGATTGTATGACAAATCCCAATAATTTTGCCTTTCACCGTTTATGTTTATGGCTCCACTCATTATACTCACTCCTTATAATCCTAGCTTAAGACGAGTATACTTTATATCGTATGGAGTACTCAGTCCATCCATTAACATTTGCTTGTTCGGATCATTTTTTTTAATTGCCATTTGAGTTATGTTTACGACACTTTGCCCAAGCTTATATGATGACGTGCCAGTGTGCCAGTGACACTTTGCCCAAGCGTCTATGATGACTACTCAGTGTGCCTTTGACACTTTGCCCAAGCCTTTACGATTAGTAGTCCGTGAGCATGTGACACTTTCCCCAGCTTATACGATTACTTGTCAGTGTGCATGTGACACTTTCCCCACAGGGCCGGCGCTTCCGCTAGGCGAACTAGACAATCGCCTAGGGCGCTGGGCTAAGGGGCAAATCATGATGGGCGGGTGGTGGAGGGCGTTAGTGGGAAGGGGAGGGGGGCGGCGCCAAATATCTGATCTCGCCTAGGGCACCAAAATGCCTTGCACCAGCACTGTTTCCCCAGCTTATACGATTACTTGTCAGTGTGCATGTGACACTTTCCCCAGCTTATACGATGACTAGTCAGTGTGCATGTGACACTTTTCCCAGCTTATATGATTACTAGTCCGTGTGCATGTGACACTTTCCCCAGCTTATACGATTACTTGTCAGTGTGCATGTGACACTTTCACCAGCTTATACGATTACTTGTCAGTGTGCATCTGACACTTTCCCCAGCTTATACGATTACTAGTCCGTGTGCATGTGACACTTTCCCCAGCTTATACGATTACTTGTCAGTGTGCATGTGACACTTTCCCCACAGGGCCGGCGCTTCCGCTAGGCGAACTAGGCAATCACCTAGGGCGCTGGGCTAAGGGGCAAATCATGATGGGCGGGTGGGGGAGGGCGTGAGTGGGAAGGAGGGGGGCGGCGCCAAATATCTGATCTCGCCTAGGGCACCAAAATGCCTTGCTCCGGCACTGTTTCCCCAGCTTATACGATTACTTGTCAGTGTGCATGTGACACTTTCCCCAGCTTATACGATGACTAGTCAGTGTGCATGTGACACTTTCCCCAGCTTATATGATTACTAGTCCGTGTGCATGTGACACTTTACCCAGCTTATACGATTACATGTCAGTGTGCATGTGACACTTTCCCTAGCTTATACGATTACTTGTCAGTGTGCATGTGACACTTTCCCCAGCTTATACGATGACTAGTCAGTGTGCATGTGACACTTTCCCAGAGCGTATATGATGACTAGTCCGTGTGCATGTCACACTTTCCCCAGCTTATACGATGACTAGTCAATGTGCAAGTGACCCTTTGTCCCAGCTTATACGATGACGTGCCAGTGTGCCTTTGACACTTTGCCTAAGCGTCTATGATGACCAGTCAGTGTGCGTGTGGTACTTGCCACAGCTTATGCGATGACTAAACAATGTGCCTTTGACACTTAGCCCCAGCTAATACGATGACTAAACAGTGTGCATGTGACACTTTGTCCAAGCTTATACGATGACTAAACATTGTGCCTGTTACACTTTGTCCAATAGTATACGATGACTAGTCAGTGTGCCTTTGACACTTTGCCGCAGCTAATACGATGACTAAACAGTGTGCCTGTGACACTTTGTACAATCGTATACGATGTCTAGTCAGTGTGCCTTTGACACTTTGCCCCAGCTAATACGATGACTAAACAGTGTGCATGTGACACTTTGTCCAATAGTATACGATGACTAGTCAGTGTGCCTTTGACACTTTGCCCCAGCTAATACAATGACTAAACAGTGTGCCTGTGACACTTTGTCCAAGCTTATACGATGACTAAACATTGTGCCTGTGACACTTTGTCCAATCGTATACGATGACTAGTCAGTGTGCCTTTGACACTTTGTCCCAGCTAATACGATGACTAAACAGTGTGCATGTGACACTTTGTCCAATAGTATACGATGACTAGTCAGTGTGCCTTTGACACTTTGCCCCAGCTAATACAATGACTAAACAGTGTGCCTGTGACACTTTGTCCAAGCTTATACGATGACTAAACATTGTGCCTGTGACACTTTGTCCAATCGTATACGATGACTAGTCAGTGTGCCTTTGACACTTTGCCCCAGCTAATACAATGACTAAACAGTGTGCCTGTGACACTCTGTCCAAGCTTATACGATGACCAATCATTGTGCCTGTGACACTTTGTCCAATCGTATACGATGACTAGTCAGTGTGCCTTTGACACTTTGCCCGAGCTAATACGATGACTAAACAGTGTGCATGTGACACTTTGTCCAAGCGTATGTGATAACTAGTCGGTATATCTAATATCATAATCCGGACGGTCAATGTCAGGGAACACCTGACTGATATGTAGCCTTGTCTAGAATATATCGTTTGAACAGCTGGAGGTATTTAACATTAACTAAGCCGCCTGTCTCATGATGAAGGTAGCAGCAATGGAGGACATAATCATGAACTTAAATTAATATACGGGTTTAACTTTTGAACTAATGCTGATAATTTAAAAATGCTTTAACCTGTTATATGTTTTGACTTGATAGTGTCTTGTTTATTGACAGTCGTAGCAAGGGAAAATGGCCGTTTTTATGTTGGTTTTGTTGTGTGTGTGTGTGCGTGTGTGTGTGTGTGTGTGGTCCTTTCTGGTTTTTTTATTTTTCGTTTTGTTTTTTGTTTTTTGGTTTGTGTTGGCCTTTTAATTTTAACCCATACGGATCTTTCCATGATACTTTGTCCAGGTCCGCACTGCATCATTCAATGCACATACTATTTAAGCCCCCTCCCCCTCTTGAAAACTGGTGTGTGTATTCGAGATTTGTAAACATATTAAGCCGTCATTGATGCAGCTTCACAATACACAATATGGCAATGTGTTCGTTTGGTTGTGTACAAAACAAAGTAGTTCACTCACCATTATTGACTGACAATCAACGAACCGTTGTTGTTGGTAATCAGCCGCCATATTTACAGGGCTTCTCGTCACCCTAGGAAATTTCTTTAGCTCACATTTCTTACCGATAACTAATCTGCCTGACAGTAGATGTTCCACAATCTTCTCACTGCATGTCTAAGTTAACATTTCAATGGATAGGTTAAGATGACAATTAAACGTTTAAAACATTATCACTGCTATTCGACAACTGTGTTAAGGCACCGCCATCTTGAAAGCAACTTTTTTTTAGATAAGATAAATTCATTACTTAGAAGATTTAGAAGAGTTCGCAGGTCCAAGTTAGTTTGTGATTTATTTTTCTCACCTTTAAAGCAAATTGTATAGCAAAGGGAATGATCAGATTAAAGAAGAACAGCTGTTTATTGCAGACGCAAGAAATGCGGTTTCGTCGCCAATTTATTAGATAGTTAAAAGCGGAAGTACAGCATCCACGACGTTTTCGTTAGAACCATACTGGTGAATAAATCCTACTAAACATTCCGTGTATCAAATACCTTGGGAAGTAACAAATAAAGTTGATGGTCGGTGTTTGGAGTTGTAGTAAACAGGTTATTTGAGTAAAGACTAGCTGATGATATGGTAGGATTAGAACCTGAACTATATCTGTCGCGAATCCTGCACTCATTCACTCATTATATGAGCCACTATGGTTCCTATCCCCGTTTGCCGCCCCTTAACGGCATATAAGAAGGCACATCATGTCTAATCTACATATTTGAACTTACAGGACATGAAAACTATATCACGACCTGTCCCAAGATTCTAATAATGCTTTCACAAAAATGAACAGGTAAGTAACATGTATCTACAGATTTTGTGTGAATGTGTATTCAATCGTTGTGGACCGCTCCGGTGGCCTAGTGGTTAGAGCGTCAGCCGCGAAAGCGGGAGGTCGTGGGTTCGATCCCCGGCCTAGTCATACCAAAGACTTACAAATATGGTACTAACAGCTGCCTCGCTTGACGCTCAGCATTAAAAGGTTAGTGTTAGGAATGGTCGGCCTGGTGTCAGGATAATGCGACTGGGTGGGACATTATGCTACATGTCTGCGGCATGATGCCCCAGTGCTAGACATCACTATAAACTGTCTCATTGCAGACATCTTAGAGATATGACTGAAAAATTGTTAAAGCTACGTAAAAAATCATAGTCAAACACACAAACAATCATAGTGGAACTTTGGATCTCTTAAAAAAAAGAGTTACGTCCTTGTGCTATGTAATTTAATTATTAGTTTCTTAGCTGTCTTTATTTTAATTATACTAAATGCTATTGTAATGCAATATTGTTTACTGGATTTGACATTGTTTGATTTTTTTATTATTTTTATTTCATTAATAAACATCTAATAATATAAACAGTATATGTAGTTTCTGACATTGTTTCAGAAGCAGTGACAGTCTTGGTAAACAACGTTTTTAAAATTTCTACAACTTCTTTCTCAGAGTAAGAATTATTAAGTAAAGTCATGGCCATACCTGGCCGACGTGGTAATGGCCATGTAACTAACTTCTGTTCCCTCTGGAAAGATGAACTCTTCCGGGAATCTGTTTTGCGTTTTAGTTAGTCTTATAACTGTTGTTGAAGTCCGTCAGTCGTGCCTTAACACTTGAGAAGTCAAGTTGTTTTATTTTGTGTCCAGTTTGGGTTAATTTCTTTATTTTCTTCAAAGTATTTGAATTTCAAGTGATTTTGATCCATGGAAATATGTAAGTGCTCCCACAAAGTTCTTGGACAACGAGATCCACTTAAATTTATAGGTAATTCAGAACTGGAATACTATCTTCTGTGATTCAAAAACAAACAGTTGATATAACAGCACTTCACAGGTTACAATAGACGTCATCGTCTTCCATTTTAGATTTAATCAGGATTCAAACTCAGTTTCATTCATGCATTTTATTACTAGGACTTCTATTTTCTAATTCTTGGACATTTTTAAAGATTTTATTCGTAAAACAGTAAGTTCTGTTTTTTTTTTCACTTTTCACTTGATATTCTAGGGAAATAAATTATCAGAGTTTACAAAGTTTGTTGTCTTTACTCTTTTATGTTACTTGTATGTTAGGAACATAGACTCGTAATACTGTTAAACCTCAATAAGTCTTTCATAATTGCAAACTCAAACGCTTGCCACTTGTACATGAAATACGTCATAATTTGAAAAGTATAGTATGCGTCCACAACTGACTATAACGTATATGTTGTATAATATTTGACCCTTATGAATGCTGAATTGAATTTGATTTAATTTAGAATATTATATCAATATTGGCTTGTACCTATACGGTTAACAATGTTTGCAGTACTTGTTGAATATCATAATTTAGTCAAGTAACATTTTTATTTGCAAAACGTTATGACCTTCAAAATTCTCTCTATACGTGTGATATATCTGAAATGGCAACGCACGCTGCATAACACCAATGGAGAGTGGATAGCGAACATAATACACAACCTATGGGATAGACTTGTCAATCCCATTCAGAAACGATTGTAAATCTGTTCTTTTCTTTTCTTTTTCATTGACTCTAAACAAGTCACAATGCATATATATTTGTGTATTCTATCACGTGGTCACTTGGCAGACAACATGCATTCAATCATGGTTATCTGAATTGGTATTTAGCTGTCAACAATTCCTCTAAAAGAGATGCAGACGCCTTATACACGGCTGTTCATTCAAAATGCGTTTTTGTTTATCAATTTATTGATGTTGCTATGGATGATTCGTCTTAAGATTGCATGCTGTATATTCTGGAAAATGAAATGAACTGGTTATTTTTTTTACTTGGTAGACTGGTCCATATTCAGATATTTTCTTTATCTAAGTGCAGATTCGGATTTTCTGATTGTCACTAGCGACGTTTTTCTTTACTTGATGAGGGATTAGATTCAAGGAATAATTTTGAATCAACAAGGAATCCCAATGAGATGGGTTTTAATGGAACATGATTCGCTGGATATTTTAACACCTCGTAACATTTCTACAAATTCCGTCTTGTGAAGTACTTCTATGGAATACTACAGCGTAAAGAGGGGGGAATCGCCGGAAAATGGCGGAGACCTATGGTGAAAAATGTATTATGCTTTTAGAGAAGTATGTTGCGCTAGTTCAGTAAATGAAAGTTCTCAATGTCTGAAATGCTTGAAAACACACAAATGGTAGTGTTTCGGACAAAATCCATATCAGTCTAGTCTTCATAATGAATCCCATAGATCTGTATGATGTCAACAAGACGTCATTTTCAATGACAGCTACTGTAATATTCCTCATGTGTTTTTCCTAAAATTGGCGGAGTGGCCAAAGGATGTTTAAATTGGATACACGGGCAACATCAGGCTAACCAGGAAACGAAACTTAAAAGGTATCCTTTCAGGCAATAATAATTTATATTACTTACAGCTAGTTCATTATTTCCATTTAACCCCAACCTTTAACTTATTTAGTATCAACCAACCCACACGTATTAGCTTAGGGCGTCTGATGCATTTTGTCAATTTTCTTGGTTCGTGAGCTAATTCCATATATATGTGTTGTCAATGGCAAACATGTTGGTAACTAATCATTCCGATTTATGATTATTTGCATCAGTCAGGTGGAAATTGCGAATCTCAGTTTTCTATCCATAGTAGTACCGCTCTGGATGCCTAGTGGTTAGAGCGTCCGCCGCGGAAGCGGGAGGTCGTGGGTTTGATCCCCGGCCTAGCCATACCAAAGACTTACAAAAATGGTATTTACAGCTGTCTCGCTTGGCGCTCGGCATCAGGTTAGTGTTAGGACTGGTCGGCTTGGTGTCAGGATAATGTGACTGGGTTGGACATCATGCTACATGTCTGCGGCGTGATGTCCCAGTGCTAGACATCACTATAAACTGCTTCACTGCATACATCGTAGCGACATGAATGACAAATTGTTAAAGCTACGTTAAAAATCCTAATCAAACAAACAAACTATCCATAGCAGCAGTAATATAGGTTGCCAATCATGACTTTACCATAAATCCTTATAAAATACCATACGACTATTAAAATCATTGTCCTGACTTAAACATTTTCGTTTCTTTTTCGGATAGGATATTAACTCAGACAGTTATTTTAATTACCAATTGACTTACGTCTACAAGAAACTTTTTTTAGTTCTTAAAACCCATCGAAGAGATGCAAATAAACCAAGGGCTGACAATACTACGCAGAAAACTAATTTCAGATAAATTTGAATCTGGAAAACTTAGAAAGACTAGGAAAAAACCTTATAAATCATGCAGACTCGTCTGTTCTTAAACATTAACAATTGTTCTGTATCGAGACATCGAGATGTGTAATTCTTTTTGTATGAAAATAAATCTTATGTGATAAAGGTCAGAATAAAAATCAGCAAATATTAAAAGTTCTACCTTCACGCCGATGCTTTGGAACTTATTGCCGAATTAAGAGGCCGCAGTTACCTTTTATGTGTATTGAAGATAAAACACTTTTTCAAATAGACTTCTGTTTTGCATTTTAACTTGTTTTGGAGATTTTCCTTGAATGCGTCACGGCTAAAATTCCTTGAATGCGGTGAGGATAACGTTCCTCAATACGGTAAGGACAAATGTCTTATAACACGGTATGGATAAATTTCCTAGAACAAATAAGGGTAACGTTTCTTGGACACGGTGATGGTAACGTTTCTTGATCGCGATCAGCGTAAGGTTCATAGAACACAATAAGGATAAAGTTCCATGAACACGTCATGGGTAAAGTTCCTAAAAATACGGTAAGGGTAAAGTTCTCTGGAACACGTCAAGGGTAAAGTTCCATGAACACGTCAAGGGTACAGTTTCTAGGATACTGTAACGTTTCTTGATCACAGTAAGGATAAAGTTCCTTGAAAACAGAAAGATTACCGTTACTTGAATACGTGGGGCAAATAGCGTTCCCTTGAAAACTGTAATGGTAATGTTACCTGAATACGGGTAGATTAACGTTACCTGAATACGGGTAGAATAACGTTACCTGAATACGGGTAGAATAACGTTACCTGAATACGGGTAAAATAACGTTCCTTGAATACAGCATTGATAAAATATTTTATAAGAATTACAACAACAGACTTTATTAATTCAAGCCATCAGTTTAGTGCCAAAGTAGAATACGATTCAACCAATATTTCTGAAAGGGATATTGTTTGCTTGTCCACGAATTTAGCATACATGTACAATAATTGAAGAACCTACGGCTGGCTATTCTTGTCATATTGCGTCGGATTGTGTCGGACATAGTATATTGCATTAACTATTTAAACTTTGCTTAAATTACGGTGACTAGTTTGCATTTGCGGATAGTATTGTTGTATCTGGCCTATTGTGGTGACTAGTAAGCATTGGCGGATAGTATGTATCATCGTCTATTGGTATTTTGCAGTGACTAATTTAAGTATCATCGATCATTGGTATATTGCATTTTTGTTGTGTTTTTTTTAAATAGGCGTTTGGTATAATCGTACTGTGGCATTTTGTGGTGACTAACTTTAATTAGCGGTTGGTACCATAGTACCTTGGCATTTTACCGTGACTTCTTTGCAGTGGCATAACAATAGATGTTGACTTGTTGTATCAAAGTCTTACGTCTTTTAAAAATGAAACAAAATGCCGAATTTGTGCAAATCAATCTATTTTTATGGAATCATATATTTGTTGTTGTCTCATTTAACGTCATTAAATTGATCGTCACCCCTAGATGTGGTTCTGATTTTCCGAATGGCGTGTGTATATATAATGAATGGTTTTTATATTCACCGTCCCTGATTCCCTGACTTGATTTAAAGTACTGACTGATAAGCAACGAGCAACATTTAAGTTTGGAACGTGCTGCTTGTTTTTATTTATTAAAAGGTACGAAATTTGTTTCGTATCTATCATTCAAAACGACGAAAAGTTTTATTTATCCATATTACAGTCTATCGTGTGCTTCTTTTCAAATGGCAGAAGCCGAACAACATTAGATTTGGCGTAGCCAACTAATCGATCTTGTTTGGTATGCACAGTTTTAATTTTTTGTTTCTGAATCCTTCAAACTTTATTACACACACTGGAACAAATCAATGTGACGTAGTTGTTTTCCTAAAATATGCTAGTGATATAATTAAAGGCAAGGCAATGTTAAGACGTTTACAATAATTGCATTGTTTGCCAGTATCTAGTAGTAAACGTGTGTGTAGTCAGAAATATTCGCATTAACAACTTTGAGCAACTACGACTGTTACATCAAAATCAGGAGTGTAAATAATGAAACTGACCCACTCTGACTAATATTAGTAACAATAAAAAATTTAATTTCTGAGGATGTAAATTAATTACCAAATTTTACATATAGTCATAATAATAGAATCTCAAAATATCAACACAACGTACTGCAGTCTGATACACATGTTACACACACACACACACACACACACACACACACACACACACACACACACACACACACAGATACATACTTACATACATACACGTACAGTCATGCATACAGTCAGTCACATATACAGTCAGTCATACATATAATGTACTAGTAAATTTAGGGGATAGAAAGGTGCTTGTAGCATTCAGGTTTGATCACAAATTGTTTAGATATCTGACATAGACCGAAAGAAGAAATATGCTCTCGAAATAAGATATGGATGGTGTTTGTTTCATATCTTTTAGAATGATGTCACAAAACATTGATGCAACATAAGTAAAAGATTTCTAGTATTGATTCATTCAGAATTTAGGCAAAGATTTGAGTACGAAATAGATGGCATCTAATGAAAGCTGTAGTTAGGAGATTATTGATATATTCTGTGAATGGATTTTGCAAGCTGGAGCTGGAAATACATTGATCTCTGTTGTGATAAGATCCATATAGCCAAATATCTTAAATATACTATACTCTATGTATTAAAAACATAACCTATTTTAATTAAGGAGTAAATGTGGTAATATATTGTCTTTCTCTTGTAATGTACTTAACTAACCTATCTTGACCTACAGTCTAGACACAGTTATATTTACTTGAAAACTTACTAACCCACCCAGACTAATATTCTTCTCACTTTATGTACCTGAAAGGTAAGCTAACCCACCTTCATTAATATTCTTGCGAAAAGACTAATCACCTTGATTAAAATTCTAGCCACTTCATATACCTAATAGATTATTAATTTCTTCCAGACAAAATTTCTACACCAGATTCTGGTTGATTATTAATTTTTCCCAAAGTGTATACACCCGATTCTGGTTGATTATTTATTTCTTCCAATGTGTCTACACCAGATTCTGACTGATTATTAATTTCGTCCAACGTGTATACGCCAGATTCCAGTTGATTTTTTTTTCTTATATGTCTACACCAGATTATGGTTGTTAGTTTTTGCCTCTTTGCGATTCTGATCAAGATCGTTATTCACGTTTATGATGGTTAGATCATAAAGATCTACGTTTCACGTTTATGTGGGTTAGATCATAAAGATCGTTATTCACGTTTGATGTGGTTTTGATCATAAAGATCGTTATTCACGTTTATGTGGGTTAGATCATAAAGATCGTTATTCGCGTTTGATATGGGTTAGATCATAAAGATCGTTATTCACGTTTGATGTGGGTTTGATCATAAAGATCGTTATTCACGTTTATGTGGATTAGATCATAAAGATCGTTATTCACGTTTGATGTGGGTTAGATCATAAAGATCGTTATTCACGTTTGATGTGGGTTAGATCAAGCGGCAAACGTTTTGTGACTCCCAGTGTTTTCGTCATTACTTCTAATAAAACTGCATACTATTAACTCCATCAGCTAGCCAGGGATTCGTTCTACTCTTCTCCCGTAATGGTCAGAAATGATTTGCATACATTCGGGTGTCAAATAAGTTTGGAAAGGGCAATCCTTTTCTATAAATTTTGTTTATTACACAATTTATACCTTTCAACTTAACTGTTTATCTGTTTACCTGTCATCGTTAAATCTTTAACTTTGTTTTTTAAATGTTTAGCTTTGATGTCATTCTAATGGAATCTTGTTTAATAATGTGATTGTGTCTAAGTTACAAGGACGGTCCCGTTATGTAGCATTGATGAAAACGTGGTTGTCTTTTGAAAGTTACCCTTTTTAAATGCACGTGGCCCTGACGTTATTATGTAGGTTAAAGTGTCAGTATTATCACAAGTAGGTCAGGTCGCTTTTTTTTGTAAATTATTTATGATTTTCTGTTGTTTTTTTTTTTTAAATAAACAGGACGATGCTTTAGTAATGTATAAGGTACTTTAGTCATATAGTTGCTATTGTTAGTCCTTAGTGGAGAAAGCATTTGAAGTCCAAGAACTTGTCATATCGAAATATGTTTCCTTAGCAATTGTCATATAAGACATGCTTCGGGGCCCGAGTGGCCGAATGATCTAAAACGCTTTACGTTACGGATCACTGCCATTTCACCTCTGTCTGCGTGGATTCGGCTAATGTAGTTATGTGAGAAAGCTTGTCAGTAGCTTCTTGTGGGTCGGTGGTTCTTTCCGGGGGTTTTCCATGGTTCTTCCTCCACCAATAATACTGGCCGCCATGTATAGCCTATCGTGTGCTTAAAAATGGCGTTAAACACTACAACAACAACAATAACAACAAGACATGCTTCCTTCTCGACATTGTTCTTCCTGTGAAATGTATGATAACGGATATTAATTCTTCTATCTGTGGTTTTGGAAATAATCGAAGGAGACACACGTGCCAGGCTTGATAGATCATATCTCACGACTTGCACATGAAAGCGGATCGGGCGTGGATTGGTAAAGTCTGTAAATGTCACAAGTTCGGTAACATCGCATGCAAAATCGCAAGTAAATGTCACAGCTTGAAGTTTACCGTTGACTCACAAAGCTGTGTTGTCCGTAAATGGAACAATGTGTTAGATTTACGGTAGTTGTGACATATACTGTCGAGACAGGACAACTTCAACGGTAAACGTCATACTGCTTCAGATAATGATTGTTTCTTTGTTTAAATGGAGTGGTGCGAAATTATGGATAATGATAAAACTGATCACAACACAAAGACGTTCTCATTCACATCCTTTACCTCAAACAATGTCAGTAACACCAACATTAAATTCACAGTCAGTGCGAAATATTGCACCAACATGTCATGAACAAATGCAAAGCTGCATATATTTGACCGGAGACGCATGAGCTCCATTCACAAATATATTTTAGTTGATGACACTGAAACGTTCGTTAGTACTTTAAAAACTGAACAATTATAACTCAGTTCTGTCTGGTTCGTCTCAATATCTACTCCAGAAACTTCAAAAGGTTTAGTGCACACCTCCTCCCCTGCTCTGTACCCTACATTGGCTATCCATTCGATCCAGAATCAAACACGAAATGTGTTCTCTGTGCTACGTTTTACTGATTGACTCCAGTCTAACATTCCTATCAGGCCTCACTCGTGTGTATACCCGAGCAAGATACGTGCGCTCCTCTTCTGACTATCACATACTCAGTATCCCCACTATGGAAACGAAGTCGTAAGGACAACGTTATTTTTCATAACAGGGCCCAGCAATCTGGAACGATTTGCCCACTGAACTTAGACACAAAGACACAGTAATCTCATTCAAGTGTTCTCTTAAAACTCAACTATTTCGACTGTAAGAACAAACTTAAGGACCTAATATTGTGTCCTACATTAACTATTTTCAGCATGTTTTGTTGTCTAATTTCATGGTGTTTGTGTTTTGTGATCATATAATTATAAATGTTTTTATGTTGTAGGTATTGTCTAATGTTGTAAAGTGTTTAGGGCCTCTGAAGATTAGGTGCTATACAAAGTCCTCATATTTATTATTGTTGTTATTCTTCTTCATCATCATCATCTTCTTCTTCTTCTTCTTCTTCTTATTCTTATTATTATTATTATTATTATTATTATTATTATTATTATTATTATTATTTTAGAATAATGGTGCGTCAAACCTTCTCAGCACAGAAATATGCGTTAACATCCCGCTTTAACAAGCCTGCTATTTTATGACGTATTATATACATATTCATAGAGGGTTCCATGTAATGGTAAGCATACATAGTCTTGGAATAATAATTTTGAGTTAGTCAGATATTTGTTAGCAGCCAAACAATACGGGTAGCTTTTGTAATGGCGACTATCGCTTTGGTTATGTGTTGCATAAGGACAATACATGTATGATTTCTCTTTGAGATATTCTCGCGTCAGATGTGATAACATTTTTTTTTTCGTTTGGTAATTAAATGGCACGCGAATAACAGAATGTGAAAATCCTTGTACAAGAGTCAGTTGAAAAACTAAGAAAACTGCACAGAGACATAACTAGTCTGTGCAAAAATGTATCAATCTACAGTACTGCAATCATACTGAACTGTCTTCATCACCGCAGAATCATGATCAAAGATTGTGTATGTAATACATCGCATACTCATGCCAAAAGACTGTGTATGTAATACATCGCATACTCATGCCAAAAGACTGTGGTCATGTAGAACATGTATGTACACGCATCGCATTTGTACTTGTCGCTTTGAAATAGCGGTTTTGTTAATTACCAATCTGGGCCACAGCCTTCCACCCCACATGATTTTTCTTCTTGCAGGGTCACCCGTAGGCTACGTTTAACCGTGGATATCTGCGCGTGATGATATGAGGGCAAAGTCATGGGGAATGGGGGCGGGAAAATGGATCTCTACCTTCTGCTGAAGTATTATTGTGAACTTGTACAGTATTGACAACTATTTTCTCCTTTTTGAAGTATGATTTGAACTTGTACAGTATTGACAACTGTTGTCTCATTTTTGAAGTATGATTTGAACTTGTACAGTATTGACAACTGTTGTCTCATTTTTGAAGTATGATTTGAACTTGTACAGTATTGACAACTGTTTTCTCCTGTTTGAAGTATGATTTGAACTTGTACAGTATTGACAACTATTTTCTCCTTTCTGAAGTATGATTTGTTTGTTTTTGCAAATATTTATGTTATATTTTGACCATAGTTAATGTCAAGAATTACGTTGTGAGTCGTCACATGTACGGCATGGGAGATGACAGCAAGTCGTCACATGTACGGCATGGGAGATGACAGCAAGCAGAGAGCCTGCACGCGTTTGCTTCTCAGTCCAATTCTCTATTAATTATTTCATCAGCAATTCAGCTGTTCCACGCTAAACCTATATCTCTGCTAACACCTATGGTTGTCACATTCCTTCAGATACTTAAAGTTTTCATATATATATATATATATATATATATATATATATATATATATATATGTATGTATGTATGTATGTATGTATGTATGTATGTATGTATGTATGTATGTATGTATGTATGTATGTATGTATGTATGTATGTATGTATGTATGTATGCATGCATGCATGCATGCATGCATGCTTGCATGCATGCATGCTTGTTTGTTTGATTAGGACTTTTAACGTAGCTTTTAAAAAAAATCAGTCATATCGCTACAATGTCTGCAGTGAGGCAGTTTATAGTATTGTCTAGCACTGGGGCATCATGCCGCAGATATATAGAATGATGTCCCACCCAGTCACATTATCCTGACACCAGTCCGAACAGTCCTAATACTAACCTCTTAATGCTGAGCGCCAAACGAGGCAGCTGTTAGTACCATTTTTGTAATTCTTTGGTATGATTCGGCCGGGGATCGAACCCACTGCTCCCACTTCAGCGGCGGACGCTCTAACCACTAGGCCACTGGAGCGTATAAATAGTAAAAGTTGATATGCTATTACATGAATAGTGTATTTGTGTAGCTATGAAGTGTAGATTTCAACATTTATATGTTATTACATGAATAGTGTAGCTGTGTAGCTATAAAGTGTAGATTTCAACGTCTATATGTTATTACATGAATAGCGTAGCTAATAAAGTGTAGACTTCAACGTTTATATGCTATTACATCAATAGTGTAGCTGTGTAGCTAGTAAGGTGTAGGTTTCAAAGCTTCTTACTTTCGTGAACAAGTTCGCTGTTGTGAATTTGTGAGCACAACTTCTTTCACAGTGAGCAGCTATAGTGTCAATTAAATCATGCCACTTAAGTTGCATATATAATATTACTAATTAAACATCAGTTAAGAAACAAAGCAAATTATTTCTACTATAAGGTACTGATTGATTAATCTGGGATGGGGCTGTGGTGAAGATGTAACTGAAGATGTAACTTTCTTTCAAGCCGATATATTGTATCTTTTTTATTACGAGAAAATTATTTTTTGTGTCAGATAATGTAATGGATATCATATGGTATTAGTTTCCTCTAAATCAGAGCGCGATATTTTCCTCAGTGTTTTGAAAGACGGACATAATAACAATATATCGTGGGACGTATCGTGGTATGCTAAAACAATACCGCGGTATAATGTTTGTATTGGTAGTCAGCTCTGGCAGGTCAGGTCAGTAAACTATACAGTGTGATCATAAATATAATTTGTCACTTTCCTAATTCCCAATCATGTATCCTTGTTATCTTAATGCCGATTCCTTCAGCAAGGAAATAACAATTTATTTTTGCTTCTGTAGTTCCCGTCATTTATTTTCCGAATCATTAGGTTGAATTGGCCTGTAAACCGTACATCCAAATAACGCTGCCAAGGCTGTGTAATGAACACTTTTGTCTCCGACACAAGCCAAGGATGTTGTGTACTGAACACTTTTATCTCCGACACAAACCAATGCTATGCAATTAAAATTTTTGTCACCGACACAAACCAAGGCTGTGTAATGAACACTTTTGTCTCCAAACACCTGTATAAATATATTATCGCCACCGATTGTAATATCTTCCAATAATAATGCATACACTGATTGAATATTACGTCTAGCATACATACACGGGGAGCTGTTTTCCGATGCTCATTATATTTCAATTTTAACGAGATTAGTCAATACATTTTGCAGTGTAATATGCTAGTGACGTTTAGCATGCTGTAATGCAATTTTTATCTAATTCTAACTGTTGTAAAGCTGAAACGAAACAACAGAAGCAAAGGTATTTCTCAAGCAGCGCTGGAAATACATGGGTACATATTGTTACAATGAATATTTATAGAACTATTGCGTATATTATCAAACAAAATAAGTTATAGTACTGTACCAGTTATGTACGTAGTTACAATGAAACGAGCTATAAGCACTCTGACCTTTACGTTGAAAGCATGATTGGGTACAACTTACTCGATGTCTTGTATAAGTGCTTTTATAACAAGATAAGGATTGTATGCATGCTACATACATACATACATACATACATACATACGTACGTACGTACGTACGTACGTACGTACGTACGTACATACATACATACACACACACACACACACATACATACATACATACATACATACATACATACATACATACATACATACATACATACATACATACAATCATACATACATACATACATACACACACACACACACACATACATACATACATACATACATACATACATACATACATACATACATACATACATACATACAATCATACATACATACATACATACATACACACACACACACAGACACACACACACACACACACACACATACATACATACATACATACATACATACATACATACATACATACATACATACATACATACATACAATCATACATACATACATACATACATACATACATACAATCATACATACATACATACATACACACACACACACACACACATACATACATACATACATACATACATACATACATACATACATACATACATACATACATACATACATACAATCATACATACATACATACATACATACACACACACACACACACACACACACACACACACACACACACACACATACATACATACATACATACATACATACATACATACATACATACATACATACATACATACATACATTCACTTATTATTAATAAAAGAGAAACTATGATCCCACAGAGAAAATTTGTAATAACCTAAAGCCGCTGTTTGGGGAAATGAGATCGAAATAAATCTGAATACGTTTGCCTTTTGTTTACGTGTGCTAAAGAATCTGAGTCAATAACAGGCAATACAAGTGTAGATTTCTCGTACAATATTACCAGGTGAATCCTTGGGGCTCGGGATAGTGATCTAGGTTGAATAAATATACTGGTAAACTCTGCTTATATCGAAAACGTACAGCACAATATCATTTGCTGACAAACCTGTCACTCTTTTGGTGCTCGTGTAATCGTATATAACGTCGATGTACAGTGTATTAAGTGAATGTGTGAAGGAAAATACATGGGTCCCATGATGAAATGGAATAATCGCGAATACATCATGTCTTAGAGTTGTTGAGTAGTTTGGAATAATTGCGAATACATCATGTTTTATAGTTGTTGAGTAGTTTGGAATAATTGCGAATATGTCATGCCCTTGAGTTGTTGAATATTTTAGAATAATTGCGAATTCATCATGTCTACGAGTTGTTGAGTAGTTTGGAGTAATTGCGATTGAGTCATGTCTTATAGTTGTTGAGTAATTTGGAATAATCGTGAATACATCATGTCTTAGAGTTGTTGAGTAGTTTGGAATAATTGCGAATGCATCATGTCGTTCAGTTGTTGAGTAGTTTGGAATAATTGCGAATACGTCACGTCCTTGAGTTGTTGAATATTTTAGAATCATTGCGAATTCATCATGTCTACGAGTTGTTGAGTAGTTTGGAGTAATTGCGATTGAATCATGTCTTAAGAGTTGTTGAGTAATTTGGAATAATCGCGAATACATCATGTCTTAGAGTTGTTGAGTAGTTTGAAATAATTGCGAATATATCATGTCTACGAGTTGTTGAGTAGTTTGGAATACTTGCGAATACGTCATGTCCTTGAGTTGTTGAGTAGTTTAGAATCATTGCGAATACATCATGTCTACGAGTTGTTGAGTAGTTTTGATTAATTGCGATTGAATCATGTGTCAGAGTTGTTGAGTAATTTGGAATAATCGTGAATACATCATGTCTTAGAGTTGTTGAGTAGTTTGGAATAATTGCGAATACATCATGTCGTTCAGTTGTTGAGTAGTTTGGAGTAATTGTGAATACATCATGTCTACGAGTTGTTGAGTAGTTTGGAATAATTGCGAATATGTCACGTCCTTGAGTTGTTGAATATTTTAGAATAATTGCGAATTCATCATGTCTACGAGTTGTTGTGTAGTTTGGAATAATTGCGAATACGTCATGTCCTTGAGTTGTTGAGTAATTTAGAATCATTGCGAATACATCATGTCTACGAGTTGTTGAGTAGTTTTGATTAATTGCGATTGAATCATGTCTCAGAGTTATTGAGTAGTTTGGAATAATTGCGAATACATCATGTCGTAGAGTTGTTGAGTAATTTGGAATAGTCGTGAATACATCATGTCGTAGAGTTGTTGAGTAGTTTGGAATAGTCGTGAATACATCATGTATTAAGAGTTTAATGGAGTTATCTTGGAATGTTTTAGAGAAGCATACCTATATCAGATCGGACCCGATATGCCGTGGAAAATAGATGATTGAATTCATTATACCGAATTACTATCTAACATAGAAATTGGCTCTGATTTACTGCCAGTTTGTCAAGATCATTCACAGCGTGAAAATTGATCGATCGTACTAAAACAGTCATTTTGCAGAGTTTGTCGTCTGCTCCCCGAGGGAAGTTATTGTGCTGTGTGCACAGCACCCTGCTTTCTCAGGGGCAAAATGACTTGTTTTTTTATTGTTAGTTATTTTGCCAAACTTGTCTCAGGTTAAATACATTTTACATGTGTGGTGTCTGATTTTCATGGATACATTTTCTTTACTTCATTTGCCAGCAGGGTGAGTACGCGAAATGAAAAAAATGCCCCGCCCACATCCCGAAAATGATCTCATCATGAGTAATTTTTATTTGAAAACATTTTAATTTTTAAAAAAATCGACATTGAGGTGTATTTTAATGACTTCTCAAAATCCGCTATTTCATTGCATATGATTCACGCATGCACGTATACATACATACATACATACATACATACATACATACATACATACATACATACATACATACATACATACATACATACATACATACATACAAAAACTGTTTAAAGTTTATTGTGAATTAATTGTGGTATATTTGTATAAGATCCGTAATTCTGCTGAGAGAGTATTTTGAGAATAAAATTGGGCCAGTTTGGAGGTATATAAATCTGGATACATACGTGTATCCTAACCTATTTAGTGATTCATTGATCTTACTAGCGTGTATAAAGGTGAAAAGGCTTCTAAGCAAAACAAGTGGAACCCTTTGATAGCACTGGCATTGTAGACGAGCATATTTTAAACAATGCATTTTATACTGCAGATATATTTTACCAAATATATTGCTTAAGTGTAACATGAGTCTAGATGGGGTATAACATAATTAAAATAATAAACAGCGTGCATGGACATTTATCTTACAATACCAGACGTATCTTGGGGACATGTTATGTAGATTTTGCGTTATTTTAAAATACAGTCAAACTCGGTTTATCGCTGGCAACAAAAACACAATGTTATTACGTTTTACATCGAAATGAAGTCCTTGTGCTCTTTGTTGCGTTGCATCCATAGTAACATAATTTTACGGGATATTTGCACACCGTTATTTACAGATAATGTGTTTAGTTACCTAAAAATAAAGTTTAGCGATCATGTCTTTGAATGAAGAACTACTGAGTTTAGTGTGGACTATTTTGAGAATATTCCAATGCTTAGACGATCCTATTAGATCAAACTAGATTCCTGTATGACATATCTAATTTATTATACATATTCATATTCAATCTAATAAAAATCTCTGATTTACCATCAATTTACACGATCCTTCCCTGAGAGGAAATTCATCGATCGTTGTACGAGCAGTCGATTTCCCTAATCCCCGATTTCCTTCTCTATGAAGTGTTATTAGTTTTGAGCTTTCTATGGAAGTTATAACTATGAGGCATTATTAGAGACCACTGAGTTTCGGGATTCTATTTTCTCTTATATTTATTTATTGACAGCAAGGGAGCACGCAAAATAAAGACAACCAAATAAAAGTTATAATAATAATAATCTCATTACGTATAGCATGTGTTTACAGATAATTTTGCACTAAAACTAATAAATGTTGCTTATAGATAGTACTAATTTTATTTATTTCTTTGAAGGTTTTTGTATTGGCTGGAGTTTTACCTGAAACGTGTACGTTTTATGTGAATGCTGTCTATCGATAACTGTTCTATACTTATGTAACGCTTTAATGAAGTTTTGATGTAATTGCTTCATATTTGTTCAACTGTGTAAATGATGTGGTATGATTGGTCTATATTTCTTCAACTGTGTAAATGATGTGGTATGATTGGTCTATATTTCTTCAGCTGTGTAAATGATGTGGTATGATTGGTCTATATTTCTTCAGCTGTGTAAATGATGTGGTATGATTGGTTTATATTTCTTCAGCTGTATATGTTGTCTTGCGATGATTAGTTCTTATTTCTGTAGCATGAAGTTTTCCTTTCAATGCATTCTGGTCGGATATGCGTAGCTGATAACTTATATACATTGTGCTTGTTATAAAGATGTTATACGTTTTTGTTTAAACGGTGTTTTTTTCAAATATATTTATTTACTCTGTGTGTGTGTGTGTGTGTGTGTGTGTGTGTGTGTGTGTGTGTGTGTGTGTTGTCATATTTAATTACATGACACGTACTTTGAAAAATGAGACGTTTTATACGGGTTCGATACATGACATTAAGTAAATATGTAGAAATACGAGACTGTAAATATTTGAGAATTTGTTTCAGTATAATAAAAATAAATTCAAGTATAAAATCTATTTTAAAAAATCAAAGTTAGTTATGTACTGTGTTTCAAAATTAATTCATTACTATGCTGATTGAGTTTGTTTTAAGAATTTACATCAGGAAATGAAACTTTTCATCCATCCTGTACATTAGTATGTGATGTATCGACACCCCCCCCCCCTCTCTCTCTATGTATGTAGCAGCAGAGAGGGTGAATCCTACAACGTTTTTAGACAAAATTTGATTGAAATCCTAAAACGAGCCGTCTTATAATCTTATTTTAACCAAAAAAAGGCGAACCCTACAACGTTTTCAGACAAAAAAATTGATTGAAATCTCCCTACGAAATCATTTTAACTAAAAAAATGAAAACGATTTTTTAATTAATTTTGGTCGCAACTTGTTGTCATCCACCCTCTCTGCTGCTACAGGTTAACAAAAAATAATAAATGATTTGATCCAGTCTTTATGATGAAAGTCCTTAGGACGAAAATCATTTATGATTTCACAAACAGACTAATCGCTAACACCTCTTCTTGTAAATCAATCAGATTATTTGACTGGTCGGTGAGTTTGAAATTAATTCTGGTTAATGAATTATTATGGCATCGCATGTAGACAGGATTAATTGGGTTTTCAATAATTAGGTATCCTGGAGGAGCTGTTGGTGCAAACGAATATAGAATATATCCCTGCTGAGCTTGATTTGATTGCTCTAGATTAATTTGATAGCTTCCTTCGATAACATCACACACTAAATTGAGCGCAATCACTGAGGATATATTCACATTGAACGGAGCGATATGCCTACCACCACCATCTGGATCATTATTATGTTTGAGGAGGACAGTTGAATCTGATTTTTGTAGCGCTTTGATGATATCGGTTTTAACAATTCTTACTAATTCATCAGCGTTGTATTTCGGAAACCTGAAATTACGCAGATTGTTCTCTGTGATATTGTAATCGGTTAAGAATCGTTGTTTGTTGTCGCTGTTGTCATTAATTATTGTTTGAATAATTAGTTCATAGATATATTTCATGTCCGATATAAGCTGATTTATTATTTCAACGTGTTTTTGCGATCTTGTTTTCTGTAGTTGTTCTAGTTGTGTGTCATATAATTGTTTAATCTCATTAAAATAACCACGGACGTCAGTTAGCGTAAATGAAATAGTAACAGATGAGTCGGTTGTTCTTTTAATGATAAAATCCCATTGCAATGTGTCTTTGTTGGTAAATATAAATCTATCGGCGATTCTTCCTTTTCTTATATCAGATAAATTATCTCGATAACTGGGATTGATTTCATGATATGATTGTACATCCGTGGTTAAGTCGGTGGTGGATTTTTCCGGTGGTTTTTCAGGCCATCCTAGTACGGTTCTTATCGAGCTGTTATAGATATCTACGACGTATCCTTCTGTGCTTATCTCAATTGCGGATGATAGCGTCGGCTCATGAACTGTTATAGCGATTTTCGATTCTGTTTCAGTAATCGATTTTATTCTACGCGCGAATTCATTATTGATTTGTTCTATTTGGTATGACCCTGTTGGTATCGAAACGACGTTCCAGTCTGGGGTTCCGTCGGGTTTATTCTTATTTGCAAACACTAAAGAATTATTGGGTTGTTGACCACCAAATGATTTTGATCTGATATTAGGCCAACTGTGATACACTCGTAGTTTTGCAAGCGCTATCTCCTTCACCAGGACCGGAGAGGGGAAATTCACACTGAATTCTGGATTCGTTGATGTTATTGATATCATGCTTGTTTGTACTGGGTTCGTGTTCTCCACTATTCGTTGAAGTAATTCCTGCGGTGTTGTCATTATACTCATGATTTATTTCTAATTTTGGTATCGAGGAATCATAAATACTGACCATCACTGAGAACTCACAATCTGGTAATGTTGATATTATTGAGATCATTTTGTTTTTTGGGTTCGTGTTTTCTGATTCCATCGGTGTTGTCATTGTTATTATATTCATGTTGTCGCTCTAATTTCGATATCGCGGAATCAAAAATACTGACCATCGCTGAGAATTCACTATCTGATATAATCGTATTATCGAGTGACGACGATATCATCAATGATAACTGCGAATATGCGGTTGATGCAATATGAAATTGAAGTAAGTAATTCTGCAGTTTACTCTGGCTGCATGATGATATCTTTTTTGCTATCCCGGTTAATATACCCCCGATTGTAGCCACCGCAGAAATGCAAATTGGAACTACGACCGGGGCAATCATTGTAACCGATGCAAGTATTATTCCGGCACCAGTGAGAACGCTTGACACCGAGTACATAATAACATCAATTGCGGTGATTCTTCGTCGGTATTTTTTTATTTTTATTTGATACTCCTCAGTGAGGGTTTTGAGTCTATTCTGAAATTCTCTGACCTGATCATAGCGACATTGCGTCGATGACAAAGTCATTGTTGTTTATTTTAAAAATACTAGCGTTTTCAATTGTGAAATCCTTTCAATTTAGTTATTTACTTCGCATATGAATTCTAAGCACCAGGATATTTTTGATCTAATCGTATTATCAACCGCGACAATCTCAAATTCTTCTTCACCCCGGATAATTACTGTTGCGGTGCCACCAAAATAGGTTTTACCGCTTACGATGATATCAAATTGCTTGTCAGAGATTAACGTCATCCTGTAGATACCATGAGGCCACTTCTCGATATTGACTTTCAATTTAGCATTAGATTCTTTTATCCAATCAAAGGTCCCATGCTTTACCCTTTCAGAGGTTTCTTTTAGTTTAGCAATATCGTCATAAACGTCGAGATAGGTTTTTTTGATTTCAGTATATTTCATCAACTTTCCATCGCGGAGTTTAAAAAATGAAGCCAGCAGGATGTCAAGTTCCAAACCTTTTCGGGTTAGATAATTCTTGTTGAGTTCAGAATATGTCGTCGTGATATTGTAACGTTCAGAGCCCTCAAAGAAATTTTTAGCCATTTCGCTGATGCGTTTTTGTTCATCAATAGCTTTTTTAACTTCAGCGAGAGTCATTCCTGCCACAAGCGGGGTTCCAAAGAATCTACCAACAATGTCGTTAGTGGGTTTTTGATCTTCTATTAGTTTAGAAATCTCGAGATAATTTGCCTTGAATTCTGAAGCAGTCATCATCCTTCCAGCTTCCTTGTTAGCGAAGAATGAATTCAACAAGTCTTTAATTTCAGTGAGAGTCATGCCAACCACAAGCGGGGTTCCAAAGAATCTACCAATAATGTCGTTAGTGGGTTTTTGATCTTCTATTAGTTTAGAAATCTCGAGATAATTTGCCTTGAATTCTGAAGCAGTCATCATCCTTCCAGCTTCCTTGTTAGCGAAGAATGAATTCAACAAGTCTTTAATTTCAGTGAGAGTCATGCCAACCACAAGAGGGGTTCCAAAGAATTTATGTATAACATTTTTGCGAAAAGAATTATAACCTCGTATATGATCATCCAGCTCACGGCCGTGGGTGGTAATCTTGTTGTCTTGGGTGGTAATCCTGTTGTCGTTGTCGGTAATCATCTTGTTGTGGGTGGCAATCGCGTCTGTGATCGTAGACACAAGTGCGCCTGGTTTAAGTCGTCCGTCGTTGGAATACAGCGCAATAGAGTTTTCAGCGGCGTCGCGCTGCCGTATCAAAATGTCATTCAATGACACATCACTGGATTTCAATTTACCCTGTTTGTCTTGAAATACAACTATTTCATTAGGATCAACACTTGTTAAATTTAACGTCTCAGCTATTTCATCTTTAATTTTTTTTGTTATATCCTTGATAGAATCAGGGGTTGCAGTGCCATCGGGTTTGGGTTTCAAAGATCTCCCCCAAATATCAATCATGTTATTGTAAAACTCTTTCTCTCTCTAAAATCGTTTCGATTTCCAGCGATTGCTGGTGTAGTCATTTACGACAATATGAGGTGGTTTTCCGCTTGGGTTACTCAAGGAGTTAGAAATAGCGTCAAGGACATTTAATACTTCGCTGCCACATATTGGTGGGTCAATCATCGTTTGTGTTGGTAGCGTAGAATACCAAGTCTTCATTGGAAGGGTTTTTATATACCGCATAAACTCTTTTGGTGGGGCTAATCCATATGAATCGAAATAAACAATCCCACGTGGATCAATAGCGTATGCAACCCAGTGAGTTCCAGGTCCGGTGCTGTTATCTAAATTAATGATTCCGGTTTCAACGCTGTTTGGTTGATGTGGTAATTGATCTTTCATAAAGACACCTCTGAAGTTTTTAATCGCGAGTTTTTTAGCCGCACCCATTAAATCAAAATTGGACATGGGAACCATAGGTTCGGAAATCGAAGATTTCTGAATTAATAAATCGTTCCTGGTAGTCTTAGACCCTTTCCGCTGTACCACGAATACGGGGTTCCTGGTAGTCTTAGACCCAATCCGTGAACGGATCGTCCCTTTTTTTTATATCCTTTCCCAGTTGCCTTCTTTAGTGCCATTCCTGCTGCAGTACCAACGGCTCCTAACGCTGCCGCTTTAGCCACCGCTGGGGCTGCTGCTGCAATCAATGCTGGAATCGCAGCTAACAACGGAAATATACCGCCTGTTTTAATCATATTTTTGATAGCAGCCGCAGAAAGAGTAATCTGAACACCTTTTTTGGCTGCAAGTGCATCATTGAAATGTTTCACCTGACGAGTTGTCAGCGATAATTTATTTGCACCACCAGTCATTTGGTTGGGTTTCAACGTGATTGTGGTTCCACATTTTTTAGCTGATTCCGATTGCAATTTTTTTAATTGACCGGGAGTTAACGTAACACTAATAACACTATATGACATTATACATAATTGATTGATTCTAAATCGTTTACAATTTCAATTACATGTTTTCTACTGGTGCATCTACCACTCTCATTCTTCCTCCAACACCTTCGAGTAGCATTGATTTGTCGCTGAGAATGACAGCAATCGCTCTATAATTAGCAATAGCATCAGGCTTATTTACATTAGCTCTAAAATGTATATCAACGACGGATTGTCTTGTTAAATCGAGATGTTCCAGTGAGAAATAATAGATCGGATAAAGAGTTTTAAAATCAAATTGTGATATTTGCAAACCAGTATCAACATTTTGATCGCGTGCCATAAATGACAACAGACGATGATAAACTCGTGCAATATGATTTTCTGTGTAATTAAGTTGTATATCCTCGGATGGTTCCTGCTGGCCATTTATTCTCAGTGAGACGTCTTTCACACCTAATTGATCAAATATCATATGACTGTAACGTTGATCTCCAACTCTTTTATTATCTTGTAACGCTACAAATATATGACGTGGCGCAGTAACACCTTGTTTTGATGCTAGATTCCACGTGAATAACCCGGTGAGATTTGATTGTTTAACATCTGTACTCACGGTTAGCCAACTCAACAACGATTTTCCTCCTTGGTCCATAAATGATAGTAATCGTTCTTCTGCAGTGATTGCTGGAGTCAACACTGGCATCCACAATGATATTTTTGTTAAAATAACTTTACCGGCATCATCATTTACATGATCTGCAGCTGTGTTTGCTGGAATCCTCCAAATTGCGTCATTATCATCACCCTTTCGTACAAGCGATACTGTATGCTTCGCCCCATAAATAACTTTTCGGACGTTTCTACAGAATCCAAATATATGATGTAGTGGAATCGCGCATGAAAATGATTTACGCCCTGCTCCCAACATTGAGTTTCGTGTTGCAGCTCCTAGATTGAAATTGGGGTCGTTGTTTATAATCATATCCTCGACATCAACATCAGCATCACCAGCATGTTTTTTTGGTCGTCTTACAACAAATGGATTTCCATTAGCGCTATTCCTACCATCTTTTGCAAACATCATAGAAGGTCCTGCTGATCTTGTATAATCATCAGAATATCTCGCTAACCCGATTATTGTTGTAGCCACATCAACATCGCGATCTATGGACTCAATTTCTTTTCCATCAATGAGATATCTAGCACTCTCAAATAGCGCCATAATACCATTATTGACAAAACCGACTTGAGTATCACCTGGATATGATGCTCCAGCAGCTGTTACAAGTTCTCCTTCTACTTCGATAAACGCTTCACAAGGCAAAAAGTATTTACTGGTATCATGGACTTGAAGTTCAATTCGCGATCGACTATTTGCGTCTATCGCATGATAAGCGTAATATTGATAATCGCGTACAGAATCATCTTTGCCAACTGGAGCGTCTATATCAAACGCCGGATCATGTGATTTTTTGAACATTTTATTCTATTTATCAGAGTCTAAATCGTAAACGATTTTCATCGACGTAGTTTTTTAAAGCCGCTTCCTGCTATCATATTTGCAATATTGCTTTGGTCCCCTTGATTTATCAAGGGAGTTAAAGCCATCGACGCTAATTTTTCGTCTACTGCGTTATTTATAATTCTACTAACACTTGCAGGCATTTCCGCTGTAGACGGTAACGGTTTCTTTTTTCGTGATTTCACTAATGATGTTATTTTATTCTTCGCAGTTGAAAACGCTTTTCCGGCAAGATATCCAACAGCACCAATTACCTTATCACGAATAACTTCAATTGCTTTCATTCCTAGTTGTTTAGCCTACGGCATCACTTTTGGAGCCATTCTCGCAAATAACCCTGCAATGGTATTGCCTAAACCATCTCCGTAGTATGCTCTATAAACTGGAAACCGTGAATTAACTACGTAGACGGGGGTTGGTTTATCATGATTGTAGTGTATGATCATTATTTGAAATCAGAAACCATTTTTCAATTGGAAACGCTAGCGTTTTTATTCAGTCTCGGTGATTAATCACTGTGATACCCACTTTCCACTAACTCGCCAATGAAATCTCGATATGTGCTGATATCCATGATACCACCCTGAAATAATCGTCTACAGATATCAGATGCTTCATTAATTATTTCCGGTGAGTTATTTCCAGCTCGGAACCCTCCTACAAGAACTTCTAATCGTGATATATCATTGATAACACTACCAGGACATACCCCACTTTGGGGTCCACTGGAATCTTGCAATCCGCTTCCGCTATAACCAGTTGCTACATCCATTTTTTCTTCTTCATCCATGGGTTGTAAATAACCAAGAGGATCATAATCATCATCATCAGGTGGTAGTTGTTGTTTTTTAGGTGAAAAAGATATTTTCTTTGCAGGTTGCTGTCGCTTTTGCGGTTTTTGTTTTTCATATTGTTTATACACTATATCCACCGCATTGATATATTCAATGTATGATGCACTATCTGTCTTAATTTGACTTTTTTTAGTTTTGATTTTGTAGAATATATCAGCCCAATGAGTGAAATTCTTAACATATTTATGATGTTCTGGTTTCAACATTTTTTTTCTGTTTTCATAAGTCATAACAACAAGCGCAGGAATTTCTGGTGGATCAGTCTTATCAATTGCTGCTAACCCTTCCTCGTTAAATCTCACGCGTAAATCATCTACTGTTCTTTTTGATTCCATTTTTTGTACAGTCTGTTTTGTTTGTTCAGTTTTCGCTGCTATTTTTTCAAGTTCACCGATAACAGATTTCCCCGTCTCGGGATCATTCCCCCGTATAGCACGCTCTACCCCGTACGTTGCTGTGGTTACTGGTTTAAACAATTCTTCGGATCCCGTAGCAAAATCAGTTTGTAAACTCTGTCGTTGTTGCAGTTTATTTCTTACAGAGTCACGAATTGGTACAAATCTCCTGATTGCATCCAGTCGTTCACGAGCCAATCGGGTTGTTAATGCTTCATTGACCATTATTTGAAATCGCAAACAATTTTTCAATTGCAAAACAATTTTTCAATCCGATCTAACAGACGGAAACACTTTTTGTTACATGTCAGATGATTCTTAACACCAGTGATGGAATCACCGTAGAAGCGTTATTTTGTTGTTTTAACGGCGTTATCAGTGATGGCGCAAGTGTGGAATTTCCTAATAAAATAATTAATATCACACTTGCGCCATTTCTACGCTGATCAATCGGAATCATCATATCGACTAAACCAACCATTAACGGCCTATCGATTTGACATTGTCAATCAAAAAATGCTAAAAAAAATTAAAATCTCTATGAGGGACGGTCACAATCAAATAATGATAAATGGTCGGGCAATCAAAATTGTTCATTTTCTTGAATTAACGCCCGTAGGTTTCTAACTTTAGAATTAACCTCCTTTTTCAATTCGTATTCGTACCCCAATTCTTTTCGTATTCGTTCTACGATGGTATACAACGGAGCGAACACACTTACGTCACTGGAAAATGCGAGAGAGTCCTTAATAGAATTCTGAATTCTTTTGATGAGCGCATACTTCTTTGGTAGCATATATTTATTGTTGTTAACTCCGTATTCTATATCCTGAAAATCAGACATGATTTGATCAGGATTTAACCCATCTGATAGTTCAATATCCCAACCTTTCAATTTTGAAATCTCGGATATGATGCTATTCATGTTTTCAGAATTCATTATTCTATAATAATGATATATTTCTAAATGAAAAATATGACGCATTAGACATAACTAAATTGAACTTTTTGTCCCGTCCTTTTTGAAATCGCAGATCGATAAATCCCCTCTGCAACTTTTCGTACTGAGGGTCCACAAATATTGAAATACTTGCCGGCTTCATATATTGATTGAAATATTTTTTCTTCGTTAGTTATTGTATTCAAAGATTTTACGGGTTTCGCTTTTTTTGAACAAGTGCCAGTCCTTCCTCGTTTGGAATTCTCACTCTGTGTGATAGCTTGCAGATTTGATAAAGAATTGTTCTTTCGATTAGAATCCTTGTGATCGATAACAAGACCATCCTCGATCAATCCATTAAAACATTCAAATATGAAACGATGATTGTGATATTTCTTCTTTCCAGCGCTAAACATCAAATACCCTTGATTAGTCACAAAACCGACCGTTTTCTTCAAAATGCAGTGTCTGACAGTACCATCACTGGATGCTTCATAATTTAAAATCAAGGGATGCTGTCTGAATTCTTGGTTCATTCGTATACATAATACTATTGTTTGTCTAATTCATTGTTTGGTTTAATGATGAATCTTTCGATGTAGTCTTGAGGGGTTCTTATGATTTTGTCAGTGACAGTGTCAGTGTCAGGGACTTTTTCAGGGTCGAAATTTCTGATTGATTGTCCATTTTTTATTCTTTTATCATAATAACGCTTCAATTCCCTGTATCGCTTACCACCGCAATTCAAACACAACCGTGATTTCCCCCTAACCCCAACCCCACATCGTATGCACGGTAACGGACCAAGGCTTCCACGACGAAAGCTTTGCATATGATACCCACAGAACTCATTTCTGCATGATTTGTTACACGGGATTACTGATCCAATCATAAGCCACTTGCAGTGATTCATTATATAAAAATCTTTCATTTAAATGCTTGTTTTAATTATAGCATGAAGGAATTAGGGAGAACGCCTTCGAAAAATGCTGATAAGGAGTTTAAGAGATTATTAAAAATCAATCCTAGATTTAATCTCGATAAACCCAAAAAACGTAACAAACGTCCAATAGACGGAAACATGAAAGAGTTTAAGAGATTATTAAAAATCAATCCTAGATTTAATCTCGATAAACCCAAAAAACGTAACAAACGTCCAATAGACGGAAACATGAAAGAGTTTAAGAGATTATTAAAAATCAATCCTAGATTTAATCTCGATAGACCAAAAAAAAACAAAAAACGTCCAATAGACGGAAACATGAAAGAGTTTAAGAGATTATTGAAAATCAATCCTAGATTTAATCTCGATAGACCCAAAAAACGTAACAAAATCAATCCTAGATTTAATCTCGATAAGCCCAAAAAACGTCCAATAGACGGAAACATGAAAGAGTTTAAGAGATTATTGAAAATCAATCCTAGATTTAATCTCGATAAACCAAAAAAAACGTCCAAGACAGATTACCCCTGGAAAGATGCTCAATTCAATCTCGATATAGCTTCTAATACACCAAAGAATACAATTCTTGATAAAGCCATGATTAGTAAAATCAGAGACTGTTTTAATGAATTTAAGCGTGATGGAGCATCTTATTGTTGGTCAACATTTCGAATTGATGGTGTTGTTGATGCTACCATGAATGATGAAAAAGCAGCAGTGATAATTTCACGTGTTGGTGAAAAACGGTATTTTTTCCGAATCAAATTCATTATCGAAGTCGATGGCAAATGGATTATTAAGGATAAATTTGAACCAATCCTCAAGAATAAAAAAGCTGTCATTGTGAGTAGAGATTCCAAACCAGGGATTCTAACCGGCATTGATAAACCATACTACGAAAGATCTTATCCCGTAACAGCAATGGTTTATGGGATCTGTCCGCTCAATGAAAAACCTGATATCGCAAAACTAGCTCCTATGAAATATTCGTCAGGGCTTAATTGTGTAGCAGAACGAATAATAGAACACTTCACAAATGCATCCCGAGGAAATAAACTAACTGATCTGCGACGTAGGAAAATAACCGAGTGGGAACTGACAGTGAAACAGCATGGTGCAAAGATTTCTGATATAGCTAAATTAGAAACATCATTAAGATTTCCAATAACAGTTATGACGATAACGGGAGAGGTTTTATACGAACCGAAATATAACAAAAATGGATCACCAATACAGATTATTGATCATAACAAACACGCGTGGACACCTGCGGTAACAATATTTCCACGAGAACGAACCGTGAAATATATCCCCCCGGAATTTTCCGGGGAGTTAGTCGGGGATGTTTTCTATGAAGAGAGATTATTCGATGCTATTCATGCGTTGTGTAAAGATGATCCTGTGTCAGTGTGGTTACTTAGAAGTGATGAAGAATTCGATCAATTTGTAAAACCAAATGGTGAATTATATCGCGTTGAAGAATTAGATAACAGAATGAGAAAAATCGCTAGTGATTTTTCACCGGAGAATTCCCATGAAAAACTACTCACGGATAGTTTTACTATTCCATCAGTGGTAGCTCACTTCGCAAGAGAAAAAAACTCATGGCGTCCAACACGAAGTGATTTTCTCGAGGATGTTAAATTGAGTTGCGTCGAATTTGGTCATGGAGGACTGTGGAATACGAAATACTCACGTGATGAGCAGCAGAGGAGGTGAACAGACCAAGTTTTCAAGCAAAAATAAGGCTTCTACGGAAACCGAAAATATCTAACAAAATGCAGGGAGGGTGAACAGACCAACATTTACAGGCGTCGATTTAGCAAACTGAGGTTTTCTCGAAAATGCTTAATATAAGCCTCCATTCATCAAAATAAAATTAAAAAAAAAAACGACGCCATTTTTGTTGTCACCATCCCCTTTGCTGCTACGATGCTTGGAAAATTCGTGGAGTTTTCGGGTAAAAAAAAAAAGACGCCATTTAGTTGACGTTCACCTCCTCGGCTGCTATGAAAATCTTCGATTGGAAATCCGAAGGATTTCACTAACTAAATATTTGATCAAGTCCTTAAAATTTCACAAACAAACTAATTTGTAAAACCTCACCTCGTAAATCAATCAGATTATTAGATTGGTCAGTGAGTTTGAAATTAATTCTCGTTAACAAATTATTATGACATCGCATATAGACTAGATTAGTTGGGTCTTCAATAATTAAAAATCCTGGAGGAGCCGTTGGTGCAAATGAGTATAAAATATATCCTTGCTGAGCTTGATTTGATTGTTCGAGATTTATTTGATAATTTCCTTCGATAACATCACATACTAAATTGAGCGCAATCACCGTTGAAATATTCACATTGTTCGGAGCAATATGTCTACCGCCGCCTTCTGGATCATTATTAAATTTCAGAATATTTGCTGTAGGATTCTTCGATTTTTTCCAATTATCGTGAATTCTTTTGAACCCAATATTAATAGCATCGTCAAGTTGTTTCTTTAGTTTATCCGGATTATATCCAGGGATTTTAAAATCTTTAATCTCCGTTTTATTAATCTTATATAGATCCGCAAACTTATCATGTAAGATTTCTTCATTTAATACTTCTTGAATAATTTTCGAGTGAAATATTTTCATATCGTCGATGATTTTATTACCCGTTTCTACGACGTTGATAAATTCATCCTTGGTGAGAGAGCCGGATTTAATAGATATTAGTAGTAGTGAAAAATCGTTATTCATTGCTGTGAAATTTCCGTTAATGAGAGGAACATAAATTTCTTTATTCAAGAATTTATTAGGAGCATAATCTTGATAACTTTTGACTTCATTGACGGGTTTTATTTTGTTGGTGATATAATCGGATTTCTTAGGTTCGGGTGGAAAATCCTTCGAATTTTCTCGCGAGTTATCCGGTGGTAATTCAGGCCATCCTAACACTGATCTTATAGAACTCTGATAAATATCTACAACGTATCCTTCTGTATTTATCTCGATAGCGGATGATAATGTTGGTTCGTGAACTGTTATAGCGATTTTTGATTCTTTTCCAGTGAGAGATTTTATTCTGCGTTGAAATTCAGCGTTGATCTGTTCGATTTGATATGACCCAGTTGGTATAGAAACAACCTGCCAATCTGGTGTTCCGTCTTCACGATTCTTGTTTGCAAATACCAAGGAATTATTCGGTTGTTGACCACCAAATGCTACCGATCTAATATTAGGCCAGCTATGATACACTCGTAGTTTTGCTAGTGCGATCTCGCTCACGGGAACAGGAATTGGAAAATTAACACTAAATTCGGGACGTGTTGAGGTTATTGATATCGTGCTTGTTTTCACTGGTGTTGTATTTGTTACTATTTGTTGAAGTAGTTCTTGCGACGACATTATTATTATTATTCTGCTCTAATTTCAGCATTGTTGATTTATACAATTGAGCCATAGTTGAAAATTCGCTATCTGATATTGTTGTGTCATCCAACGACGATGATATCAACGAGGATAATTGCGAGTAACCGGCAGATGCAATATGATATTTAATTAAATAATCATGTAGTTTACTCTGGCTACACGATGATAGTTTTTTTGTGATCCCAGTTAATATACCAGCAATTGTAGCCACTGCGGAAATAGCGATTGGAACTACGACCGGAGCAATCATTGTAACCGAAGATAGTATTATTCCAGCAGCAGTGATTACTCCTGACACCGAGTACACGGTGATATCAACTGTGGTTATTCTTCGTTTGTATTTTTTGATTTTTATTTGATATTCTTCACAGAGAGAACTGAGTTTAGTTTGAAACTCTTTGACTTGATCATAGCGATACTGATTCGATGATGGAGTCATTTTATTTTAAAAGCGTTAGCATTTTCAATTACGAAATTCAAAATTGCAAAGTAATTTTTAAGGATTTTATTTTCAATTTAATTGTTTACTTAAATCCACTACGAATTCTACGTACCACGTTACTGAAACCCTGACTAGATTTCTATCTATGGTATTTATTATCGTGAATTGTTCAGTTGTATCCTTGTCGATGATCGTTGATACCGTATTATTGACTCCAGATGAACTCGACGATGATATATTAAACTGATTCGGTGATACTATTGTTAATCGATAAATACCCTTAACTGCTGCGGTTATGTTTAAAATGTTGTTTGTGGGAGTCCATATAAATGATCCGTGTTGAATCGTGTGTACTACGTTGTTGACGATAGATTTATCATGAGGAATTTTTACTTTTTCAACAACATTTATCATTCTCATTGCATCATCCCTTATTCCATTGTTGAATGTTTTAAGATCATCGATGGATTTTTTAATATCGGGAAGTGTTATTTCAATTTTATCAAATGGGCTCCCAATAAACTTGTCCATGAGGTTTTTACGAAACGTCATAAATAGTTTCGTGTGTTTTTCATATTCGGATTGAAGAGTTGCTAGTTCCAATATAGAATCTTTTATTGTGGTGAGTTTTGGTGTGGTTACTGGTGGATTTCCAAAAAATTCTAGCAGGGGTTTATCAATTTTGTCAACTATATTTCTTTGTAATGTAGTAAACTGATCAAATACAATTATATGATCATCATACTTATCATTAAGCGATTTTAATGAATTCACCGTGTTATCGTATGTTGTTAATTTATCCGTAATTGTTGAAACAAGTACACCTGGTTTGAGTTTACCCTCATCAGAAAATAACGCGATAGTATCCTCTGCTGCGTCTCGTTGTTTAACCAAAATATCATTAAGAGAGATATTACTACTTTTCAACTTACCCTGACGATCTTGAAAAACAACTATTTCACCAGGATCAACATTTGCTAGGTTTAATATTTCGGATATTTCATCTTCGATTAATTTTTTAACATCCTTGTTATCAACGGTTTCAACTCCATTATCAGGTTTCTTCAGCGATGATAAAGGTCGTCCCCAAATATCAATCATTATTATAGAAATCTTTTTATTATTCAAATCCTATGGATTTCTAATCCGAGAAACGCTAGCGTTTCTACCGCTAGTATACTCATTTACTACTATATGAGGTGGTTTCGAAAATCTTTTGGATATAGCATCAAGTACGTTTAATACTTCATTACCACATATTGGTGGATCAAGCATTGTTTGTGTTGGTAACGTAGAATACCAAGTCCTCATTGGAAGGGTTTTAATATAACGCATAAATTCTTTCGGCGGCGCTAATCCATATGAGTCAAAATAAATAATACCACGTGGATCAATCGCGTATGCAACCCAGTGAGTTCCAGGTCCGGAGCTGTTATCTAAATTAATAATACCGGTTTCAACATCATTTGGTTGTGCCGGTAACTGATCTCTCATAAAAACCCCTCTGAAATTTTTTATTTTTAATTTTTTAGCGGTATCAATTAAATCAAAATTGGACATAGGAATCGCAGATTCCCGAACTATATCGTTCCTGGAATTCGAAGACCCTTTCCGCTGTACCATGAACTCGGGGTTCCTGGTAGTCTTAGACCCTTTCCTTTTTTTTTATACCCCTTTCCAGTTGCCTTTTTCAACGCCATTCCTGCCGCGGTACCAATAGCTCCTAATGCTGCTGCCTTCGCTACCGCTGGGGCTGCTGCGGCAATCAACCCTGGAATCAACCCTAACAACGGGAATATACCACCAGTCTTTTCCATATTACGGATCGCACTTGTAGAAAGAGTAACCTGAACTCCCTTTTTTTCTTTCAGCGCTTTATTAAAATGATTAGTTTGAGTTTTCGTCAGCGATAGTTTATTTCCGCCGCCATTCATTTGATTAGGTTTCAGCGTTATTGTGGTTCCACATTGCTTAGCTGATTTGGATTGTAATTTTTTTATTTGACCAGGTGTCAACGTAACATTGATATTACTATACGACATTATACAAAATAGATTGATTCTAAATCGCGAGTCATTTTTAAAGAATTTTGGATTAAGAAAATCTTACAGATTTTCCACTGGTGCATCTACTAGTCTCATTCGTCCACCAACACCTTCGAGTATCATTGATTTATCACTGAGAATAACAGCAACTGCTCTGTAATTAACAACATCACCAGCAACAGCACCAGGAGGAGGAGGAGCAGGGTGAACACCAGGATGTACACGAGCTCGGAAGTGTATATCAACTACGGACTGTTTCATCAAGTCAAGATGTTCCAACGAAAAGTAATAAATCGGATACAGACCTTTAAAATCCAATTGTGATATTTGTAGACCAGTATCTACATTTTGATCACGTCCCATAAATGATAGCAATCGATGATAAACTCGTGCAATATGATTGGTTTCATAGTTAAGTTGTATATCCTCTGCTGGTTCTTGTTGTCCGTTTATTTTCAGCGAGACTTCACTACACCCAAGTTGATCAAATATCATATGACTTCTTTCTTGATTATCCAATCGCGTTCTATCCTGTAGAGCAACAAATATATGCCGTGGAGCTGAAACACCCTGTCGTGCTGCCAAATGCCATGTAAATATACCATCAATATTAGAATCCATGGTATCTGTGGACGTTGTCAACCAGCTTAATAATCTCTTTCCCCCTTGATCCATAAATGATAGCAACCGCGGTTCTACTGACAATGATGGAGTCAACACTGGCATCCACAGTGATAGTTTTGATAAAATTACTTTACCCGCAGCACCGCCAATGCGCCAGATTGCATTATTATCAGTACCCTTTCTCACTAGTGCTACAGTATGCTTTACTCCATAAATAACTTTTCTGACGTTTCTACAAAATCCAAATATATGATGGAGCGGAATCGCACATGAAAAATGTCGACGATCTCCTTGTAATGTTGCTATTCTTGTTGCAGCTCCTAGATTGAAATTCTCATCATTATTTATAATCATATCCTCGACATCAGCAACAGCAGCACCAGCTTGATCATTTGGTTGTCTTATAACAAATGGATTTTTTCCCGCTGTATTTTTAACATCCTTTGCAAACATCATAGATGGACCGGCCGATCTTGTATAATCGTCAGAGTATCTTGCTAGCCCTAGTATTGTTGTTGCTACATCAACCTCACGTTCAATAGATTCGATTTCTTTTCCATCAATGAGATATCTTGCGCTTTCAAATAATGCCATAATACCATTATTAACAAAACCAACTTGAGTACCTGCTGGATATGCTGTATTTAATGGAACATTTGTTACGAGTTCACCTTCAACTTCAATAAAAGCTTCAGCGGGTAAAAAGTATTTACTGGTATCATGAACCTGGAGTTCAATTCTTCCACGAAGATCAGGTTGTACTGCGTGATAAGCAAAAAATTGATAATCACGTACAGAAGTATCTTTAAGCACTGGGGCTTCCATGTCAAATGCAACATCAGGGTTCTGTTTGAACATTTTTATTATATATCCGATGGTCTAAATCAAAAATTCTGAAGAATTTTGAAATTATTTTAAAATAGTTTCATATGAAAACCCCAGGAATTCATTTAGAGAAAATCGATTTTCATGAAATTTTGTCGACGGATTAGCTAAAAAACAATACAAAATCAATAAAAAAAACATCGAAAATTCGATGACAACAACATATTTTAGCCTCACAGGATAAAAAATCTGATCAAAATCGATTTTCTCTAAATGAATTCCTTGGGTTTTCATCCTCGATTTTCATGAAATTTTGTCGATGAATTGCATAAAAACACTAGAAAAATGAGTAAAAACACTAGAAAAATGAGTAAAAAAAGTAAAAAATCTAACAAAATTAGCAAATTATAAATATTTTATAATATAAAAATTCTAAAGAATTTTGAAAAGAATTTTTAAAATAAATATTTAGTTGGGTGTATTTTAATAATGATGATGAAAATATCTGATAATGAAGATAGCGTTAGTAGAATCACAAGTGATTCTGACATTAATGATTCTGACACAAGTGATTCTGACACAAGTGATTCTGACACAAATATTAGAAACACTAGTGTTTCTACAATAACCATAACAACTGAGCATCCTATTCAAATAAATAGAATCACAAGTGATTCTGACATAAATATTAGAAACACTAGTATTTCTACAATAACTATCATAATTGGAAATCCTGTTCAAATAAATATTTCTAACGTTTCCGGCGAATCTTCTTAAAACCACTTCCCGAAAGCCCACTTCCGGCTATCATATTTGCTGTTATATTATCCTGGGCGTTAGTCATTAACGACTGTAGTTTTTTATCCACGGCGTTATTTATTATTTTACTAACCTGTGTAGGCATTACTGCAGTAGATGGTAGTGAAGTCATTCCAGAAACACTAGTGTTTCTAATGCTAGCATTTCCAGGTTTTGATTGGAAATTCGAAGAATTTCTACGTCGAACTAGCGCTGTTAGTTTATCCCGAGCGGCTGAAAATGCCTTACTAGCAAGATCACCAACAGTGTTAATACCCTTATCTCGGATAACATCAATTGCTTTCATTGCTGCCTGTTTTGCAAATGGAGCCACTTTTGGAGCCATTCTTGAAAATAATCCCATTATAGTATTACCGAGACCATCTCCATAGTATACTCGGTATTTTGGCAATCGTGAGTTTACCACGTAGACACTAGTTGGTTTATCATGGTTGTAGTGTATGATCATTCTCTATATACAGAATCATTTTTGATTCTACAAATGCTTTAGCATTTCCAGTGACATTAGTCACTATGATAACCGTAGAAATTCGAAGAATTTTCGGCTAACTCCTCAATGAAATCTCTATATGTTGCAATATCCATGATACCACCTTGAAATAATCTCCTACAGATATCAGCTGCTTCATTGATTATTTCCAGTGAGTTATTCCCGGCTCGTTTTCCTCCTACAAGTACTTCTAATCGGGATATATCGCTAAGAATATTGCCAGGGCAAGAAATACTTGTATTTCCACTCGAAGAATTTCCAACTAAACCACTTCCTGTTTTAGTTTTTAATTGTTTTTTTTCTTTTTTTTCTTTTCTTTTTTCTTTTTGTACTAATGCTTCTAATACTACTACATCTTGATTTTGTTCTTCTATTTCTTGATTATATTTTTTAAGTCCATCTTGAAAATAGCCATATTTTTCACTATTTTTATTTAAACGACCTGTAATATTTTGATTTATTTTAAATATCCAATCAACATAATTATTAAAACCTACTTTACTTTTTTCATTACTTGAAAGATTCAAAAGATTTTTTCCTGAGTTAAAATTATCAGTAGCAAATTTAGCTAACTCATAATATTCATTTATTGTCGATGTAGGGTAATTTTTAATTTTAGTTATACCACCCTCAGTAAATTTATCTATAAAAGAAACTGATGTTTTTTTTTCAGTATCTAATTCTTCTCTCTGAGAGGTAGCACCTAATTCTTCTTCCTCTTCAGGTGGAAATGCTTGCGTGAGTGAGGAAATATCAACATCACCTAATCGTTCAATTTCTTCCTGAAGTTCTCGTTGTTGTTTTCGTTCTTGTTCTCGTTGTTCTATAGCATCTACAAAACCAGCAGGAAGTGTTTGTAATGACTTTTTCGTTTGTTTAGTTCGTTTTGATATTTTCTCTAACACAGGGAGAAAGGACTCTTTTTGCGCGCTTTCTTGTTTAGAAATTGCTGTTTTCACATCTGTAGTTGCCTTGACAACTGGTTTGAAGAGTTGTTCTGTATCCTCAGAAAAATCAGTCTGAAATAATTGCCGTTGTTGAAGTTTTTCGCGGATTCTATCACGAAGGGGTAATATTTTCTTAAGAGCTTCAAGTCTTTCTCTAGCTAATCTCGTTGTTAATGATTCTCCTACCATTATTAGAAGAGTATCACTAATTGTTAAATTAGAAATGCAAAGCATTTCATTGCAATTTTTAATTAAAAAATCCAAAGCATTTCGAAAGAAATCACTAACCTAAAAATGCAAATCATTTTAATACTTCCTTATTGTTACACACATAATTTTACTTCCTCATACCGTACTGGTTATACAAACAAAGGAGGCTCTCTACGCATGGGGCTCATCACCTTCAGAGTTTTCCATTAATGTTTTTAATTGTCTCACTTTACAATTAATAAGTCTCTTTTGTTCATATTCTAATCCTAATTGCTTACGTACACGTTCAACGATGCTACATAATGGTACGAAGACATTAACATCTTCAGTATTTACTAAACTCTCACGTATAAGCTTTTGGATATTTTTGATTAAAAAATATTTCTTAGATAGAACATATTTTCCTGTCTGTTCTGCAAATTGTATATCCTCGAAATTGGTCATAATTTGATCACAATCCAAACCTGAACATAATTTTACATTTTGATCCTTCAACTTATTGATTTCAATAATAATCAATTTGAGATTTTCAAGATTCATATATATATATATATATAAAAATATATTTGTTTAAATGCAAAGTATTTTAAATACAAAGTATGAAAATTCTTTAAAAGTATTTCAAATACAAAGTATTTTCAAAATGAATTCTGGATACACTAAGGTGTTGATCATCTTAGTATACCCAGAAGCTTAATGCGATTATAGGTGATTATGATTATATATAATGAATGACGACGGCACATTTACCGTTTTAAACCCCCTTGGTGTTTTATACATCAAGCAGCGCGCTCAACGGTTAACCGACAAACATATAACAATAGATTATAGGTGAACAATGAATGAATTGATTTCAATGACAATGACGACGGTACAACAATAGATTATAGGTGAACAATGAATGAATTGATTTCAATGACAATGGATGACGCGGGCTATTCTACATTCAAGTGTAAACAAAACCGCAAAATCGAAACTTTGGTTTTGAATGTCAATAATAACGTTAGAAACACTAGTGTTTCTTTACCACGTGTGACGGTGTGGTTTTGTTTACACTTGAATTTCGGCTAATGCCCAATTATAATAAAGACGAATTTGTATATATACACTCATTACGACGAGGTGATATAAAATAGGTGTAGTGATTGTAATTATTTGTTTGTTTATTAGCGATCACTGACAACGTTGAAAACACATATAATACTTAAAACAGACATTAAAAAAAATGTTTAAATACGACGTGTTTATAAAACAGTTTTGTTAATACTTGAAAAAAGACAAAATTGATTGTGTTTTGTTCGGATTTATTTAATTATAACAGCCAATGAAAAATCGAAGATTTTCCAACACTAGCGTTTCCGTGTTTAAGATCCGTAACTCTGTCATTGGTGGAAATCCTATGGATTTCACACGCGTTATACCTAACGGAGTTATCTCCCATGTGAAATTGCAAAATTGAAGATTTTCAATGGAAATTCTTTCACAATTTCACGAAGCAATTTCCAATGCAAATTATACATAAACAAACTGAATTTTGTTTTTAAAACGCTTTGAAAAAGCGGTCTTATAAATTCCTTCTGCTACTTTTTGTACCGAGGGGGGGAAAATATCGAAATACCTACCAGCTTCTGTCATTGATTGAAATACCATCTCCGTGTCAGTATTAAACGATCTTACAGGTCTAGCAATTTTCGGGTATTTCCCAGTTCTTCCTCGTTTTGTGTTTTCACATTGAGAAATAGCTTGAAGGTTGTTCAATTTGTTATTCTTGGGATTAGAATCAATATGATCAATAACAAAACCATCCTTGATTAATCCATTATGCACTTCATAAACGAAACGGTGATTGAGATACATTTTCCCTCCAGCATTAAACATCAAATAACCCATACCATTATCCCGCCCAACAGATTTCTTATTTTTACTGTGTCTAACAACACCATCACTAGAAGCTTCGTAATTTTTAATAACAGGATGTCTTTGAAATTCTTGGCTCATTTGTATATATAATATATCTATTTGTCTAATTCATTAATTGGCTGAATTATAACATTAACAAATCTTTTTATATAGTCATCCGTAGTTTTTATGATTTTGCTATTGACGTCGTCAGGATTTTTGATTCTTCGCTTGTCATAATAACGTTTTAACTCTCTATAACGCTTACCCCCGCAATTAATGCATAACTGCGACTTGCCTCTTACACCTACCCCACAATGCAAGCATGGTAGAGGTCCCTCCGAACCGTTTCTCACACTCTGCATATGATACCCACAGAATTCATTTCTGCATGATTTGTTACACGGAGTCTTTGATCCAATCATAAGCCATTTGCAATGATTCATTATATAAAATTTTCTTATTTAAATACTTGTTTTAATTATAATATGAAGGAGTTCAAGAGATTATCGAAAATTAAGCCTTGGAAAAATGTTAGATTTAATCTCGATAGAATCTCTGATATACCTAAAAGTCTAGTAGATGATAAACCACTATTGAGTAAAATCAGCGACTGTTTTAATGAGTTTAAGCGTGATGGAGCATCTCATACGTGGTCGACATTTCGAATTATTGATGAAGATGTCAATATACCCGTAATTGATGCTACTATGAATGATATAAGAGCAGCTGTGATACTTTCACACCTTGGTGAAATTGCAAAGCAATTTCTACGGAGGTATTTTTTTAGAATAAAATTCATTATCGAAGAGGAAGGTGAATGGATTATCAGAGATAAATTTGACCCAATCCTTAAGGATAAAAAAACTGTTATTGTGAGTAGAGATTCCAAACCAGGAATTCTAACTGGAATTGACAAACCATACTATGAGAAATCTTACCCTGTAACAGCAGTTGTGTATGGGTTATATCCAATAAATAATAATCCAAGTATTGCAAAACTAGCTCCGATGTTTTCATCGGCAATGGCTTTGCCACTTAATTGTGTAGCAACACGGTTAATAGAACACTTTACAAATGCATCCCGGGGAAACAAATTAACTGATCTACGAAGAAAAAAAATAACCGAATGGGAACTAACAGTGAATCAACATGGAGCAACGATTTCCGATATAGCTAAATTAGAAGCATTATTAAAATTTCCAATATCGGTAGCGACAATAACCGGAGAAGTATTATACGAACCGAAATATCAATCGCGAGGAGCTCCAATTGAAATTATCGATCATAACAAACACGCGTGGACACCAGCGGTAAATATATTTCCACGAGAAAGAACTGTTCGATATATCCCTAAAGAATTTTCAGATGATTTCTATGAAGAGAAATTATTTGATGCTATTCACACATTAACCAAAGACGACCCTGTGTCAGTATGGTTACTCAGGAGTAATGAGGATCCGGAAATAGGATTTGATCAGTTTGTAAAACCAAATGGTGAATTATATCGAACTGAAGAATTAGATACTAGAATGAGAAAAATCGCTAATGAGTATTTAGAAGGAAACACTAGCATTTCTACAGAAAAACTACTTACGGATAGCTTCACAATTCCATCAGTGGTAGCTCACTTTGCAAGAGAAAAGAATTCATGGCGCCCAACACGAAGTGATTTTCTGGAGGACGTGAAGTTGAGTTGCGTCGAATTGGGTCATGGAGGACTGTGGAATACGAAATACTCACGTGATGGTATGATTTCAATTGATATATCCGCGTGTTATCCTGGAAGTTTTCTCGGATATGGAGAATGCTCTGAATATTTTAAACGATTTGGACATCCCACACATGAAATGACTCGTGTTGCGATTAATGGTCCATTGCCTGGAACTGCTAGCAGTTCTAATTTTGATTTAACCGGGTTCGCTCGTGTGATATCATTCGAATTAGCTACAGGGTTACATCCGTGTAGTTATCTTTGGCTTGGTAGACATATGTATGAAAAAGCGTGGATGTCAATTGTGCTATTGCGGTATATGATCGATTGTGGTATGCTAATATCGTTAATTGTCAGTGAAGCGATTATTTGTTATAACGCTCAGAAAGATGTTTGGTTACCAAAACCCGATCTAGAAAAAATAATTAACGAACAACGAAAACAATTTCTAGATGGAAATTCGAAGAATTTCAGCGAGGAACAAATCATAGATTGGTCTAAGAAATTATTCGAAGGTAGTAATAGAGAGGCTAAAGATCTCGGACGAAAAATAATCGGTAAATTCACTCAAGGTGGAAGATTTGATAATGCAAAATACTCTTCTAGATTAATCATAGACGATGAAGAATACAATTTCATAATATCTGATTTAATAAAAAAAGGGAAATTTGTAACCCGTAAGAATGCTTTTCTATCAGGGGAATTAGATGAGGAAGCTTACAAATCTGCGAGCGGAACTAATAATGTTTGGGTAGATGATGTCCTTCGAAATGGTAAGAAACTAGGTACGGTTGTTACCTACTGTGATGGAAAAAGTTGTCAATACACACAATTGAGAAGTTCTATGCTAGCCTATTCTTGTATTAATCTATTCTCGATGATAAATAGATTTCCTAATACCGCGGTTAGAGTAGCTACTGATTCGATGTATATCCATGAGAAATACAAATCAGATGTAGCTAAATTCACAGATCCTAAGGAAGCGTGGGGGAATTGGAGGTTTAAAAAAGAAACACTACATGAGTATTGTAAATCCGCAGATGTTGCTATGGATGATAAATATATTTGTAGAAATATAGATAATATTTCTGAAGAATTTTCTACTGCACCACCTGTATCCGATCCGATTTGTAGATACAAGACAGTTTATTTAAACGGCTGTGGTGGATCAGGAAAGACAACTCGTGCAATCGAATTATTTCGTAGAAACGCTAGCGTTTCTAACATGATTGTGTTAACACCAACTCACAGACTCGCCAGAGAGATGATAGCGCGGGGGGTAAAAGCCTGTACTTATCACAGCTTCTTTCGATGGAAAGGCGATACATGGACTCCTGATCGAATGGGCGATAAATTCATTCCTGATGTAATAATCTGGGATGAAATATGCACGGTATCGTTAACAGTATTACAGATATTTCTTGAATGGTTGTTATTGAAAAATACAAAAGTCGTCATGTGCGGGGATCACGGCCAACCGCAGCCATTTGTTGGTGGATCTCCACATGAATGGTTAAAAGGATTTGTAGATTATTATGAAGAGATTAATACCGACCATAGATCACTTGATGAACAATTACGAGAATTCAAAGCGCTAATTAGATTACAACCGGATAAAATCCAATGTGAAATAGCGCGTGAAATAATTTCAGAAACTCCCATGAATGATTTTTGGGAAATGTGGAAGCCAAATGATTTAATAATCGCGAGTAGAAAAATAGTCAGAGACGCACTTCAGATGAAGTTGTTTGCGCTACATAAAGAAAAATTTGCAACACTTCCAGTACCACTCTGTTATAGACCTAAGGATACACGAAAGCAGAATATCGACGTTGACATTCCTGGACAACAACAAAAGCAGAATTTAGTATTAAATGATATTGTGCTGGTTGATATCAGCGTCGTTAAAAATGCATTAGGTGCTGATAAATCCCCATGGACGTTAGGTTATGCAGCAACAATACACTCTTCACAGGGATTGACTATATCCGATACAACTCTTTGGATAGTAGATAATCATATTGAGTGGTCAAATTTAGTTTATCTCGCAGTATCCAGAGTACGGCGAATAAACCAACTTCGAAGAATTGTTGTTGACGATAATGACAATACAATAAGTAATATACACACCGATGATAATATAATCAGAAAAAAACTCTCTGGTTATAAACAACAGGATAAAAAAAATAAAAGAGAATTTGACATTGATGCTGAATTAATTAAGACACTAAAGCAACAACAGAACAATCACTGCGCGAGTTGTAATTGTATAATGAGTTGGAATTGGTCGGATAAAGATCCTCGCCAATTTACCGTAGATAGAAAAGATAACAATCTCGGTCATGTCAGAAACAATGTGATGTTGACCTGTCTTGAGTGTAATAGACGCCGGGGTGACAGCACCCTGGGTGCTAGTTAAGACCACGCGGTGGTAATTGAGTATCCTCGGGAATCACTTGTAATTGTTCGCGTGTAAATCCTCGCTGAGGAGCAGTTGAATCCAGTTTATAGACTGGAGGTCTACCAGTTGATCGTGTTATGCCGGATATTTTATGCGTAGTGACACTCCAAATAGGATCAGTAGCTCTTTTTTTACCACCCTCAAGCTCTCCTGGTTCGTATAAGTACCTTACAATGACATTACTACCAAGAATTGGTTCTTTTTGTGAAATTCCTTGGATTTCCATTTTGATAGACGCCTTCTTAATAGCGTTGACAGGTTTCATATTAATTGTTCTAGTAATCTCATTATTGATTGCGGTAATCACAGCTGGTAATCTCTTGACCCATTCACGGGATCGTTTATCCTGGATGAATTCTTTTGCGTATTGATATCCGAATAACCGCTCAGCAAGGGTTTTATTAAACCGTTCAACAATTGCCTGATCGCGATGTAGCGCAGTGTGTCCTCGTCTGATGGCGACATTATGATGTTTCATCGTAGATGTAACAACACCTTGAAATTCCTTGCCAGGATCAACTTGTAACAGATTTGGCCAGCGCAGAGGACCTCGTCGATAAATTTTTTCAAATGCAGAAGCTACTTCAGTAGATGATTTTGTTTTTAACGGTTCTGCTTCTTTGTATCGACTTGCAATATCAACTAACGTTAACGCGTATTTGTAACCGTTGTCATGCGGCAGAAATAGTATATCAGCTTGATGAACTTCATTAGGTGATGTAACATCAAAATGCGAATAGTTAATTTGTTTAGGCGCTGGTAGATAAATTTGCCATATTGCTTGTTTAGATAACCAGTTTGCCGCTGTAGTTTTTTTCACCTTTGATGCACTAGCGAGTTTATTAATTGCTGCGTAACCTCTCCAGTATCCCCGCGGAGAATAATAAATAGATTCCATATTAAAATGCTAGCATTTTCAATTACCAGCACCTAACATCAATTTACCCTTCATAGCAGATTTTACCAACCAAGAAGCCAATTTTTCTTTGAAGGATTTATCAGGAATAGCATTTAACGCATGAATTAATTTTACATCTGCGAGATGTCTATGTTGAAGATTGCTGCTTTTATAAGCGACATCATGAGCATGACACGCCTTATCAATAGCGTTTATTGGATATTCGCCGGGTCGGGGCTGATTTTGATCATCAAGTCTGATATCTAATCGTGTTCCCGGTCCACAGTAGCTATATCCTGGAAGGTGCTTTTCTCCTGGATACTTTGCCCACGGTGTTCCTGGGAGTTTTGTCAATTTGGCTGCAATATCACCTCCTCGTTTTTTTTTAAAGGTTTCGTGGAAGTAAATCTAAATTTTTTCGTACTACATTGTACGCATTTACCAGAAAGCGCTGATCGATTATTTTTCGTTGTAATCGTCGTCAAGTCATTTGTGCCAGTACGTGTCCTACACTTCACACAATATAGATCCATAATTTATATATAACAGTTATGAATGTAATTGATTATTCAGCTACTCGACAACGAAAACCTATTAAACATCATGCAATGTTACCAGATTCTATTCGCGCGATTATCATCGGACCATCTGGAAGTGGCAAAACACAATTGCTACTTAATTTGATAACGAGATGGATGAAGTGGGATAAATTGTACATGATTGCTCCGAGTGTAGACGATCAACGATGTTATGAAGTGCTAAAGGATTTTAATGATGCCGCGCGAGAAATTAACGGTGATGATATCATTGAGTTTATAACCGATATCGAAGAGGCACCTAGTATTGATGATATTGATGGAAGTATTAACAATTTAGTCGTATATGATGATGTTATGTTGGAAAGACAAACAAATCCTGCTAGAATATTTTCCCGAGGCAGACATAAAAACATAGATGTGATATATGTTACTCAAAAATACGCACAGATTCCAAGTATAATAAGAGAAAATTGCAATTTAGTATGCGTATTTAACGGTACTGGAAAATACACATTACAAAATATTTTTAATTACTGGTGTGACGGTGATATGGATTTTAATAAATTTAAAAATTTCTTTAGTATGGCTAGAACCGCCCCATACGGATTTATAACGATAAATTTAGCAGACTCTCGGACAAGATATCGTATCGGACTTGATCAAATATTTAGTTAGCGCATTAGCAGCCGAGGAGGTGAACGTCAACTAAATGGCGTCTTTTTTTTTAAATTTTATTTTGATGAATGGAGGCTTATATTAAGCATTTTCGAGAAAGCCTCAGTTTGCTAAATCGACGCCTGTAAAAGTTGGTCTGTTCACATTCTCTGCATTTTGTTAGATATTTTCGGTTTCCGTAGAAGCCTTATTTTTGCTTGAAAACTTGGTCTGTTCACCTCCTCTGCTGCTTGATGGTATGATTTCAATTGATATATCCGCGTGTTATCCCGGAAGTTTTCTCGGGTATGGGGAATGCGCTGAGTACTTCAAACGATTTGGACACCCCACGCATGAAATGACTCGTGTTGCGATTAATGGACCATTGCCTGATTTTGATTTAACCGGATTCGCTCGTGTGATATCATTTGAATTAGCTACAGGGTTACATCCGTGTAGTTATGTTTGGCTCGGTAGACACCTATCTGAAAAGGCCTGGATGCCAATAGTGCTATTGAGATATATGATTGATTGTGGTATGCTAATATCGTTGATTGTTTCCGAGGCTATTATATGCTATCGAGCTCAGAAAGAAGTTTGGCTACCACAACCCAATCTAGATAGAATAATCAACGAACTACGAAAACAGTTTCCAGATTTCAGTGAAGAAGAAATCATAAATTGGTCTAAGAAGTTATTTGAAATTAAAAAAGAACAAGCAAAAGATCTCGGAAGAAGAATAATCGGTAAATTTACCCAGGGTGGACGATACGATAACGCAAAATACTCTTCGCGGTTGATCATAGATGTCGCTGAATACGATTTTATTGTAGCGGATTTAATGAAACAGGGAAAACTTGTATCCCGTAAGGATGCTTTTCTATCCAATGGTGAGAAATTAGGTACGGTTGTTACCTACTGTGATGGATATAATTCCCAGTACACACATTTGAGAAGTTCAATGCTAGCCTATGCTTGCATTAATCTATTTTCGATGATAAATAGATTTCCTAATACCGCGGTTAGAGTGGCCACTGATTCGATGTATATACACAATAAGTACAAATCAGCTGTAGCGGCATTCACAGATCCCGAAGAAAATTGGGGGCGTTGGCGATTTAAAAAGGAGATGCTACATGAGTATTGTGAATCCGCAGACGTTGCCATGGATGATAAATATCTTTGTTGTAACCGTATTGAAATTCAATCAGAATTTTCTAATGCACCACCGGTATCTGATCCAATATGTAGATACAAGACAGTTTATTTAAACGGTTGTGGTGGGTCAGGAAAGACAACTCGTGCAATTGAATTATATCGTGGTGGTGGAAATACTTGTATTTCTACTAACATGATTGTGCTAACACCGACTCATAGACTCGCCAGAGAGATGATACAGCGAGGGGTAAATGCTTGCACTTATCACAGCTTCTTTCGATGGAAGGGTGACAAATGGACTCCTGATCGAATGGGTGATAAATTCATTCCTGAAATCATAATCTGGGATGAAATATGCACAGTGTCATTAGATGTATTAAAAACATTTCTTGAGTGGTTGTTAACCAAAAACACAAAAGTCGTCATGTGCGGGGATCAAGGCCAACCACCACCATTTGTTGGTGCATCTCCACATGAATGGCTAAAGGGTTTTGTAGACTACTATGAAGAAATCACCACTGATTATAGATCACTTGATGAACGATTACGCGAGTTCAAAGCGCTAATAAGATTACAACCGGATAGAATCCAATGCGAAATAGCGCGTGAAGTGATTTCAGAAACCCCAATGAATGATTTCTGGGAAGCGTGGAGACCAAACGATTTGATCATTGCAAGTAGAAAAATAGTCAGGGATACACTTCAGATGAAGTTATTTGAATTGCATAAAGAAAAATTTGCAACGCTTCCAGTACCCCTTTGTTATAGGCCATCGGATACACGAAAACAGAATATTGAAGTTGATAATCCAGGACAGAATGAAAAACAAATTCTGGTATTAAATGATATTGTGCTGGTTGATATCAATGTCGTTGAAGATGCATTGCGTGCTAATAAATCCCCGTGGACGCTAGGATACGCAGCAACAATACACTCTTCACAGGGATTGACTATATCGGATACAATTGTTTGGATGGTGGATAATCGCATCGAATGGTCGAATTTAGTCTATCTCGCAGTATCCAGAGTACGAAAAATAAATCAACTTCGAAGAGTTGTTTTCGATGATAATGACACAACAATGGATGATATTGATGTCAAAATTATTGATAAAAAACTCTCCGGTTACAAACAACAGGACAAAAAAAAACAACGAGAATTTGATATTGATGCTAAATTAATAATCACTTTGAAGAAACAACAGAATAATCACTGCGCGAGTTGCAATTGTATAATGCGTTGCAGTATTCGGATAAGGATCCTCGCCAATTCACCGTAGACAGAAAAAATAACAATCTCGGTCATGTCAGAAATAATGTGATGTTGACTTGTCTTGAGTGCAATAGACGCCGGGGTGCCAGCACCCAGGGTGCTAGTTAAGACCATGCGGTGGCAATTGAGTATCCTCGGGAATCACTTGTAGTTGTTGTCGAGTAAACCCCCGCTGAGGGGCAGTTGAATCCAGTTTATAGACTGGAGGTCTACCAGTTGATCGTGTTATACTAGATATCTTATGCGTAGTGACGCTCCAAATAGGATCAGTAGCCCTTTTTCTACCCCCTTCAAGCTCTCCTGGTTCGTATAAGTACCTCACAATGACACTACTACCAAGAATTGGTTGGGAAACGCTAGCGTTTCTAGGGAAATCTTTTTGTGGTTGTACGGGTATTGACTTCTTTTTAATCGCGTTGATAGGTTTCATGTTGATTGTTCTAGTAATCTCGTTATTCAGTGCAGTAATCACAGATGGTAATCTTTTAACCCATTCACTGGATCGCTTTTCTTGAATGAATTCTTTTGCGTATTGATATCCAAATAACCGCTCAGCAATCGTCCGATTAAATCGTTCTACAATGGCCTGATCGCGATGTAGCGCAGTATGCCCTCGTCGTATGGTGACATTATGATGTTTCATTGTAGATAACACTGCACCCTGAAATTCCTTGCCAGGATCAACCTGCAATAGATTTGGCCAACGCAGAGGACCTCGTCGATAAATCCTTTCAAATGCAGTAGCGACTTCAGTGGCTGATTTTGTTTTTAACGGTTCTGCTTCTTTGTATCGACTTGCAATATCAACTACGGTTAACGCATATTTGTAACCACGATCATGTGGCAGAAATAATATATCAGCCTGATGAACTTCATTAGGAGCGGTCACATCAAAATGCGAGAATTGAATTTGTTTAGGCGGTGGTAGATAAATTTGCCATAGTGCCTGTTTGGATAACCAATGAGCCGCAGTGGTTTTTTTCACTTTTGCAGCTCTAGCGAGTTTATTGATTGCAGCGTTACCCCTCCAGTATCCCCTCGGAGAATAATAAATTGATTCCATATTATTAATTACCAGCACCTAACATCAATTTACTTTTTATAGCCGATTTTATCAAAAATGAAGACAATTTTTCTTTGAAGGATTTATCAGGAATAGCATTTAACGCATGAATTAATTTCACATCTGCTAGATGCCTGTGTTGCAGATTGCTGCTTTTATAAGCAACATCATGAAGGTGACAGGCCTTATCAATGGCGTTTATTGGTTCTTCACCGGGGTTGGGTTGATTTTGATTATTGAGTCTGATATCAAGTCTGGTTCCCGGTCCACAGTAGCTATATCCTGGAAGGTGCTTTTCTCCGGGGTACTTTGCCCATGGGGTTCCAGGGAGTTTTGCTAATTTGGCTGCGATATCACCTCCTCGTTTTTTTTTAAATCAGATTTCATAGACACAAATCTAAATTTCTTTGTACCACATTGCACGCATTTACCAGAAAGCGCTGATCGGTTATTTTTAGTTGTAACCGTCGTCACATCATCTGTGCCAGTACGCGTTTTACACTTCACACAATATAGATCCATAATTTATGTATAGAAATATGGATATAATTGATTTTTCAGCGACTAAAACAAGAGAACCAATTAAGCATCATGCAGCGCTACCAAACTCTATCCGGATGATTATAATCGGGCCATCTGGATCCGGTAAAACGCAATTGTTGCTCAATTTAATAATGAGATGGATGAAGTGGGATAAGTTGTATTTAATTGCCCCTAGCGTAGATGATCAACGATGTTATGAAGTGCTAAAAGATTTTAACGAGAATGCATCAGAAATTAAGGGTGAGAACGCCATGGATTTTATAACCGATATCGATGAAGCACCGAGTATTGATGATATTGATGGAGATATTAACAATTTAGTCGTATACGACGATATAATGTTGGATAAACAAAAAAATCCTGCTAGAATATTTTCCCGTGGGCGTCACAAAAACACTGACGTGATATATGTCACTCAACGCTACACTCAGGTTCCAAAAGTCATCAGAGATAACTGCAATTTATTGTCTGTATTCAACGGAGTTGATACTCATACGCTACGAAATATTTGGCAGACATGGTGTTCTGATATGGACTTCAATCAATTTAGAGATTTCTTTAGTCATGCTCAGTCGACTCCGCACGGATTCGCAACAATAAATTTACATGATCCTCGGACACGATATCGTATCGGACTGGATCAAATATTCGGTTAAAATCGTAAAAAGAATTATTAACCCATAGCAGCAGAGAGGGTGGATGACAACAAGTTGCGACCAAAATTAATTAAAAAATCGTTTTCATTTTTTTAGTTAAAATGATTTCGTAGGGAGATTTCAATCAATTTTTTTGTCTGAAAACGTTGTAGGGTTCGCCTTTTTTTGGTTAAAATAAGATTATAAGACGGCTCGTTTTAGGATTTCAATCAAATTTTGTCTAAAAACGTTGTAGGATTCACCCTCTCTGCTGCTTATGTATGTATGTATGTATGTATGTATGTATGTATGTATGTATGTATGTATGTATGTATGTATGTATGTATGTATGTATGTATGTATGTATGTATGTATGTATGTATGCATGCATGCATGCATGCATGCATGCATGCATGCATGCATGCATGCATGTATGTATGTATGTATGTACATACATGTATGTGTGTAGCATGCGGTTAAAGAAATCGTATTGTACTAATTCCGTCCAGTCCAATCTGAAGTCATGTGGGGTTTGGTCTGAAGGTACCATTCTTTTGCTAAATATGTGTTGTTAGTTGATCGTTGTATGATCGATCTTCCCAACTCGATTCAGTTTACCACAAGGGTAAAGTTTCTGTATTAAACAAAGTCATAACAGCAGGTTTCAACCGCTCCGGTGGCCTAGTGGTTAGTGTCCGCCGCGGAAGCGAGAGATCGTGGGTTCGATCTACGGCCGAATCTTACCAAAGACTTACAAAAATGGTACTAACAGTTGCCTCGCTTGACGCTCAGCATTAAGAGGTTAGTGTTAGGACTGGTCGGCCTGGTGTCAGGATAATGTGAGTGGGTGGGACATCATGCTACATGTCTGCGGCATAATGCCTCCGTGCTAGACATCACTATAAACTGCCTCAAAGCAGACACCGTACCTATTTGACTGAAAAACTGTTAAAGCTACGTTAAAAATCCTAATCAAACAAACAAACAAACAAAAAACAAGGTTAATATTTTGCATACTTTTAAATAAATAACTTATGACAATATTATTTATACTGTTAAATGAATAATTTATTACGTAACGTTTTCTATAATATAAAATAATTTATAACTGATTGTTTTATATACCATTAAATAAACAATGTATGACTTAACTTTTTATATATCGATAAAAAAAATTTTTTATGACTTAACGTTTGATATGCCGATAAAATAAGCAATTTATGACTTAACGTTAGGTATGCTGATAGAATAAACAAATTTACGACTTAACGTTTGATATGCCGATAAAAAATATGACTTAACGTTTGATATGCCGATAAAATAAACAATTTATGACTTAACGTTTGATATGCCGATAAAAAAAACGATTTATGACTTAACGTTTCATATGTCGATAAAATAAACAATTATGACTTAACGTTTGATATGCCGATAAAAAAAACAATTTATGACTTAACGTTTGATATGCCGATAAAAAAAAATTATGACTTAACGTTTGATATGCCGATAAAATAAAGTATGACTTAACGTTTGATATGCCGATAAAAAAGTATGACTTAACGTTTGATATGCCGATAAAATAAAAAAAGTATGACTTAACGTTTGATATGCCGATAAAATAAAAAATGTATGACTTAACGTTTGATATGCCGATAAAAAAAAATTGTGACTTAACGTTTGATATGCCGATAAAATAAACAATTTATGACCTAACGTTTGATATGTCGATAAAAAAATTGTGACTTAACGTTTGATATGCCGATAAAATAAACAATTTATGACTTAACGTTTGATATGTTGATAAAACAATTACGACTTAACGTTTGATATGCCGATAAAATAAACAATTTAATTTATGACTTAACGTTTGATATGCCGATAAAATAAACAAATTTATGACTTAACGTTTGATATGCCGATAAAATAAACAATTATGACTTAACGTTTGATATGCCGATAAAATAAACAATTTAATTTATGACTTAACGTTTGATATGCCGATAAAAAAGAATATGACTTAACGTTTGATATGCCGATAAAATAAACAATTTATGACCTAACGTTTGATATGCTGATAAAAAAATTGTGACTTAACGTTTGATATGCCGATAAAATAAACAATTTATGACTTAACGTTTGATATGCCGATAAAAAAAGTATGACTTAACGTTTGATATGCCGATAAAATAAACAATTTATGAGTTAACGTTTGATATGTCCATAAAATAAACAATTTATGACTTAACGTTTGATATGCCCATAAAATAAACAATTATGACTTAACGTTTGATATGCCGATAAAATAAACAATTTATGACTTAACGTTTGATATGTCCATAAAATAAACAATTTATGACTTAACGTTTGATATGCCCATAAAATAAACAATTTTGACTTAACGTTTGATATGCCGATAAAATAAACAATTTATGACTTAACGTTTGATATGCCGATAAAATAAACAATTTATGACTTAACGTTTGATATGCCGATAAAATAAACAATTTTATGACTAAACGTTTGATATGCCGATAAAATAAACAATTTATGACTTAACGTTTGATATGCCGATAAAAGAAATTGTGACTTAACGTTTGATATGCCGATAAAATAAACAATTTATGACTTAACGTTTGATATGCCGATAAAATAAACAATTTTATGACTTAACGTTTGATATGCCGATAAAAGAAATTGTGACTTAACGTTTGATATGTCGATAAAATAAGCTATTCATGACTTAACGTTTGATATGCCCATAAAATAAACAATTATGACTTAACGTTTGATATGCCGATAAAATAAACAATTTATGACTTAACGTTTGATATGCCGATAAAATTAACAATTTATGACTTAACGTTTGATATGCCGATAAAATAAACAATTTTATGAGTTAACGTTTGATATGCCGATAAAATAAACAATTTTATGCCTTAACGTTTGATGTGCCGATAAAATAAACAATTTATGACTTAACGTTTGATATGCCGATAAAAAAAATTGTGACTTAACGTTTGATATGCCGATAAAATAAATAATTTATGACTTAACGTTTGATATGTCGATAAAATAAGCTATTCATGACTTAACGTTAGGAATGCCGATAAAAAAAGTATGACTTAACGTTTGATATGCCGATAAAATAAAAAATGTATGACTTAACGTTTGATATGTCGATAAAATAAGCTATTCATGACTTAACGTTAGGTATGCCGATAAAAAAAATTGTGACTTAACGTTTGATATGCCGATAAAATAAACAATTTATGACCTAACGTTTGATATGCCGAGAAAAAAATTGTGACTTAACGTTTGATATGCCGATAAAATAAACAATTTATGACTTAACGTTTGATATGCCGATAAAACAATTACGACTTAACGTTTGATATGCCGATAAAAAAACAGTTTAATTTATGACTTAACGTTTGATATGCCGTTATAAAAAACAAATTTATGACTTAACGTTTGATATGCCGATAAAATAAACAATTATGACTTAACGTTTGATATGCAAATAAAATAAACAATTTAATTTATGACTTAACGTTTGATATGCCGATAATATAAACAAATTTATGACTTAACGTTTGATATGCCGATAAAAAAGAATATGACTTAACGTTTGATATACCGATAAAATAAACAATTTATGACCTAACGTTTGATATGCCGATAAAAAAATTGTGACTTAACGTTTGATATGCCGATAAAATAAACAATTTATGACTTAACGTTTGATATGCTGATAAAACAATTATGACTTAACGTTTGATATGCCGATAAAATAAACAATTTATGACTTAACGTTTGATATGTCGATAAAATAAACAATTTATGACTTAACGTTTGATATGCCCATAAAATAAACAATTATGACTTAACGTTTGATATGCCGATAAAATAAACGATTTATGACTTAACGTTTGATATGCCGATAAAATAAACAATTTATGACTTAACGTTTGATATGCCGATAAAATAAACAATTATGATTTAACGTTTGATATGCCGATAAAATAAACAATTATGACTTAACGTTTGATATGCCGATAAAATAAACAATTTTATGACTTAACGTTTGATATGCCGATAAAACAATTACGACTTAACGTTTGATATGCCGATAAAAAAACAATTTAATTTATGACTTAACGTTTGATATGCCAATAAAATAAACAAATTTATGACTTAACGTTTGATATGCCGATAAAATAAACAATTATGACTTAACGATTGATATGCCGATAAAATAAACAATTTAATTTATGACTTAACGTTTGATATGCCGATAAAAAAGAATATGACTTAACGTTTGATATGCCGATAAAATAAACAATTTATGACCTAACGTTTGATATGCCGATAAAAAAAATTGTGACTTAACGTTTGATATGCCGATAAAATAAACAATTTATGACTTAACGTTTGATATGCCGATAAAAAAAAGTATGACTTAACGTTTGATATGCCGACAAAATAAACAATTTATGAGTTAACGTTTGATATGTCGATAAAATAAACAATTTATGACTTAACGTTTGATATGCCCATAAAATAAACAATTATGACTTAACGTTTGATATGCCGATAAAATAAACAATTTATGACTTAACGTTTGATATGCCGATAAAATAAACAATTTATGACTTTACGTTTGATATGCCGATAAAATAAACAATTTTATGACTTAACGTTTGATATGCCGATAAAATAAACAATTTATGACTTAACGTTTGATATGCCAATAAAAGAAATTGTGACTTAACGTTTGATATGCCGATAAAATAAACAATTTATGACTTAACGTTTGATATGCCGATAAAATAAAAAATGTATGACTTATCGTTTGATATGTCGATAAAATAAGCTATTCATGACTTAACGTTTGATATGCCCATAAAATAAACAATTATGACTTAACGTTTGATATGCCGATAAAATAAACAATTTATGAGTTAACGTTTGATACGTCGATAAAATAAACAATTTATGACTTAACGTTTGATATGCCCATAAAATGAACAATTATGACTTAACGTTTGATATGCCGATAAAATAAACAATTTATGACTTAACGTTTGATATGCCGATAAAATAAACAATTTATGACTTAACGTTTGATATGCCGATAAAATAAACAATTTTATGACTTAACGTTTGATATGCCGATAAAATAAACAATTTATGACTTAACGTTTGATATGCCGATAAAATAAAAAATGTATGACTTAACGTTTGATATGTCGATAAAATAAGCTATTCATGACTTAACGTTTGATATGCCCATAAAATAAACAATTATGACTTAACGTTTGATATGCCGATAAAATAAACAATTTATGACTTAACGTTTGATATGCCGATAAAATAAACAATTTTATGACTTAACGTTTGATATGCCGATAAAATAAACAATTTTATGCCTTAACGTTTGATGTGCCGATAAAATAAACAATTTATGACTTAACGTTTGATATGCCGATAAAAAAGTATGACTTAACGTTTAATATGCCGATAAAATAAAAAATGTATGACTTTAACGTTTGATATGTCGATAAAATAAGCTATTCATGACTTAACGTTAGGTATGCCGATAAAAAAAATTGTGACTTAACGTTTGATATGCCGATAAAATAAACAATTTATGACCTAACGTTTGATATGCCGAGAAAAAAATTGTGACTTAACGTTTGATATGCCGATAAAATAAACAATTTATGACTTAACGTTTGATATGCCGATATAACAATTACGACTGAACGTTTGATATGCCGATAAAAGAAACAGTTTAATTTATGACTTAACGTTTGATATGCCGATAAAAAAAACAAATTTATGACTTAACGTTTGATATGCCGATAAAATAAACAATTATGACTTAACGTTTGAGATGCCGATAAAAAAATTGTGACTTAACGTTTGATATGCCGATAAAATAAACAATTTATGACTTAACGTTTGATATGCTGATAAAACAATTATGACTTAACGTTTGATATGCCGATAAAATAAACAATTTATGACTTAACGTTTGATATGTCGATAAAATAAACAATTTATGACTTAACGTTTGATATGCCCATAAAATAAATAATTATGACTTAACGTTTGATATGCCGATAAAATAAACAATTATGACTTAACGTTTAATATGCCGATAAAATAAACAATTTTATGACTTAACGTTTGATATGCCGATAAAATAAACAATTTATGACTTAACGTTTGATATGCCGATAAAACAATTACGACTTAACGTTTGATATGCCGATAAAATAAACAATTTAATTTATGACTTAACGTTTGATATGCCGATAAAATAAACAATTTATGACTTAACGTTTGATATGCCGATAAAAAAAATATTACTTAACGTTTGATATGCCGATAAAATAAACAATTTATGACTTAACGTTTGATATGCCGATAAAATAAACAATTTATGACTTAACGTTTGATATGCTGATAAAACAATTATGACTTAACGTTTGATATGCCAATAAAATAAACAATTTATGAGTTAACGTTTGATATGTCGATAAAATAAACAATTTATGAATTAACGTTTGATATGCCCATAAAATAAACAATTATGACTTAACGTTTGATATGCCGATAAAATAATCGGTTTATGACTTAACGTTTGATATGCCGATAAAATAAACAATTTATGACTTAACGTTTGATATGCCGATAAAATAAACAATTTATGACTTAACGTTTGATATGCCGATAAAAAAAAATATGACTTAACGTTTGATATGCCGATAAAATAAACGATTTATGACTTAACGTTTGATATGTCGATAAAATAAACAATTATGACTTAACGTTTGATATGCCGATAAAAAAAAACAATTTATGACTTAACGTTTGATATGCCGATAAAAAAAATTGTGACTTAACGTTTGATATGCCGATAAAATAAACAATTTATGACTTAACGTTTGATATGCCGATAAAAAAAGTATGACTTAACGTTTGATATGTCGATAAAATAAACTATTCATGACTTAACGTTTGATATGCCCATAAAATAAACAATTATGACTTAACGTTTGATATGCCGATAAAATAAACAATTTATGACTTAACGTTTTGATATGCCGATAAAATAAACAATTTATGACTTAACGTTTGATATGCCGATAAAATAAACAATTATGACTTAACGTTTGATATGCCGATAAAATAAACAATTATGACTTAACGTTTGATATGCCGATAAAATAAACAATTTTATGACTTAAAGTTTGATATGCCGATAATATAAACAAATTTATGACTTAACGTTTGATATGCCGATAAAATAAACAATTTATGACTTAACGTTTGATATATCGATAAAATAAACAAATTTTTGACTTAACGTTTGATTTGCCGATTTAAAAAAAAACAATTTATGGCTTAACGTCTGATATGTCGATAAGATAAACAATTATGGCTTGTTTATAATGTTCAATAAATATATTTTAACTTAAAATTTACAAAAGAAAACATTGCTATCGCTTTGTTTAACTGCTGATCCTCAGTAATCCCATTTTAGAAATGTTAAAGGAACACTAGTGTCTTTTAAGTATGTTGAAAGCGTATAAATTTCAAAATTGAATTGTATATATCACATTAATAAACTAATCAGAACTGAAAGTGTATACATGTATTTAATAACCGACGTGTAGAAATTCTGATGGAAAAGATATCATTAAATACCACTATTTAATCCGATCAGTGTTACAATTACTAACATGTCATTTTTTGACTAAACAAGATGTCAGACATATTGTGGGCTGTGTACACTCATACAACCAAACAGGCCGATTTCATTCAAGACTAGAAATAGAGATTATAGTCTTATAATTAATGTGTGTTATTTTGTACACACACACACACACATTATATATATATATATATATATATATATATATATATATATATATATATATATATATATATATATATATATATATATATATACATACATACATACACTTTGCAAGATTATTAATAAATATTGGGATTTATTAAAATTATAATGTAAAGCAAGAATGATATCGCTACACGAAAGTTAATCCACGTTTGCTTATAATAGGACTAAAATTACTAAAGATTTCTTAATTAATTACTGGACAACTGTAACTCAAGTATGTCCGGTTCGTCTCAATATCTACTCCAGAAACATCATAAAGTTCAAAACACAGCTGCACGGATCATCCGTAGAGTACCACGATCAGAGCACACCTCCCACACCCGACACTGGCTATCCATTCAGTCCAGAGTCAAACACAAAATTTGTTCTTTGTGCTAGTTTCACTGTCTGACTCCATTCCAACATACTTTTCAGGCCTCACGCATGTCATCATCACCATCATCATCGTTGTCGTCGTCAGTCCTTTTACCTAGTGTGGTGGTTAAGGCACTGTGCTGCTGAACATCTGACCCTCGACTTGTCTCAATCATATGCTAATGCCTGTGTCTCAGCAAACGTTTTCCTTGTCCATTTTGTGATGTTGTCAGTCCACTTTTTTCTGTGTCTACCTCTCTTTCTGCCAACTTAAACGCTGCCTAGCAGTACTGTTGTGGATAGACTGTTGGCTCTAGTGACATGGCCATACCATTTCAGCTTTATCTTTTTCAGGAGGTCTTCATAATGGCCTACTATGTGCTTGGTGGTGTTACGCACATCTTCATTTGTGATGTGGTCCATGTACGAGATGTCTAGGATGGTTCTGTATCATCTCATTTCAAGTGCCTGGATTCTTTATTGTAATTCTGTTGTAAGGGTCCAGGCCTCACATGAATACAAGAAGATTGAGATGACAAGTGCTCTCAATAGTCTGATTTTAGTTTTCATTAAGATATTCTTGTCTCTCCAAATGGGTCTTACCTTTGACATAGCTGCCGTTGTTTGTGCTGCTCGTGACAAAATGTCTGCTCTTGATCCCTCTTTGCTGATTAGGAAACCAAGATATTTGAACTGGCCCACTGTTTCCAGTTCCTGTCATCTGACTTTAATCCCGGTAGACATGTTGGCCACTATTTGTCATCAGTTGTCAGCTTTGTCTTCTCGGCACTTATCTCCTTGTCAAATCTGGAAGATGTTTCATCCAGGTTCTTCACTAAGGTGGCAAGCTCGTCTTCACTGCCTGCCAGCCCATCAATGTCGTATGCAAACCGTAGGTTGGTGATGTTACGCCCTCCAATGCTGACTGTCCCTCAGTTGTTTTCCATGGCTTCGCTTATAATGCGCTCTAAGTAGATGTTGAAAACTTTGGGTGACAGGAGACAGCCTTGCCGTACTCCAACTGTCGTCTTGAACCAGTCCCTCACAGACCCTTGAGCAATTAAGGCACTGGTAGCCTTGGCGTATAGCTGTTTGATGTTATTGGTCAACTTTTGACTTATGTTGTACTTCTTCAATGTGGCCCACAATGCCTCATGCTACACTCTGTGAAAAGCCTGTTTGAAATATATGAACACATGATAGATGTATTGTTGATGTTGAGAGTACTTTTCACACAGAACCCTAAGATTGAACATTTGTTCTGTCGTGCTTCTTCTACTCCGGAATCCTGCCTGTTCTTCAGCGATTATTTGTTCTGCTTGTGTACACACCAGCAAGATACGTACGCTCCTCTTATACTTACGCTCCTCTTCTGACAATCGTAAACTAATTATCCCCACTATGAAAACGAAGTCATATGGACAACGTTCCTTTGCAAACAGGGTCCAGCAACGTGGAATGAATTGTCCATTCAAATTAGACACAAAGACACAGTGATCCCTTTCAAGAATGCTCTTCAAGCTCATCTTTTTCGACTGCAATAACAAACTTATACCTAATAATATTTCCTACTTTTAATATTATCAGCATTTTTATGTTTTCTAATTTCAGAGTGGCTTCTTTTATAGTCATATCATTATAGCTGTTGAAAAGCGCTTAAAGATTCTAAAGATTAGACGCTATACAAAATTATCATTATTATTATTATTATTATTATTATTATTATTATTATTATTATTATTATTATCTATTCAAAATTAGAAGATAAACATCATAGAAAAAGGATCATCAACTAAATCTAATAGACCTAGATGTTCGTACTGTTATTTTATTAATGAAAATACTTATTTCAATAGTAATGATAGGAAAGAGAGTTTCAATATGCGTTGAGATACTATTTGAGCAGAATCAAATGTTATTTATTTGTTCACATCTAAAACATGTGGCATCCAATATATTGGACGAGCCAGTCAACAAATACCTAAACGTATGAACCAACATAAATCAGACATAAAAAAGTCATATAAAATAATCATTTTCATCTCATGTTGCAGTATATTTTAACAAGAGTTCCCATAGTTTGCAAGATTTCTCCTTTCAACCTGATGTTATAGCTGATTCCGAGATGTATCGTGCGCTAAAGGAAACCTATTGTGTTCACCGTCTTAATACGGTTTATCCAAAAGGTCTAAATTCCAAAACACTATACGACTTTAATTAATCATTTTTGTAAGTTATCTCCCCTGTTTAAAATAGGTAAGAATATTTTTATATTATTCTAATTTTCATAATAACTTAACTAGTGAAAGAATAAACTAATATCAAAAGAATGAGTTTAATTCTTTAAAATGGAATGGAGTTTTCCTAATTAATTCTTAATATATTATGATTAATTATTTATAAAATAATTGGTCGTAAATATTATGCACACCACCATGTTTGGTATATTAATTTAGTTCTGAAAAAATATTGAACATTCGTCAATAATATATCATGATATAATATATTGGTTTTTTTATTTTTACGTGTTATATTTTTTTGATGTGCATTACACATTGCACATATATATTACGTTTCATCGATCGCATATCCAACTATCAGGCACGACAGAAACTAAAATCCTAATGACCTAGATACATCTTTTGATTTGTCATTGGTCAATAGTATTTTCCCTGCAATTTTCAAATTGCTAGTTATTGAGGACAGTCGTTATTTGCAAGTACAAAAGAAACTAAAAAGGTAACCAAAGAAATGAATACATGTACTTTTTATATTGTGTTTATTATTAGTTATTCCTCCATCTTTAATACTGTCTTGCTTAGGAAATGGCTTATGGAACAAGTCAACTGAAAGGACTCTTTATTTACTTCTAGTTCGTAATGACATTAAAAACAATTCAAAGTTGATGTCGATCTTATTTTGAGTCTCAATATGAAAGTCAATATGAAAGTAAAATATTTTAACTCATTTGAATATTTGTGACGACTCAAACTCACTTGTTGTTACTGCGGACTGCTTCTGTGCAATAAATAAAACATTTGTTTTATTGTCATCGACTCATCATATTCTACATATTCCATTCTTAACCTCTCCGGTGGCCTAGTGGTTAGAGCGTCCACCGCGGAAGCAGGAGGTCGTGAATTCGATCCCCGGCCGAGTCATACCAAAATACTTGCAAAAATGGTACTAAAAGCTCCTCGCTTGTCGCTCAGCACTAAGAGGTTAGTGTTAGGACTGGTTGGCTTGGTGTCAGGATAATGTAACTGGGTGTGACATTATGCTACGGCATGATGCCCCAGTGCTAGACATCACTATAAACTGTCTCACTGCAGATATCGTAGCGATATGACTGAAACATTGTTAAAGCTACATTCAAAATCCTAGCCATACAAACAAATATAGTCCATTCCCTGTACAAAAGAGTCAGCAAATCATATCATGAAAATCTGAAAATCTGGTTTAGCCTTACTGTGTTCAGCTTATTGCTTACATTCCTTTTCAGGACAGTTTTTGAGAACGACTGTTTAACAAGTTATACTGGATACATGGATTTTAACGACCATTGAAACCAATTTAACACAATGAGGATAGTGTCATTGTAGTCATCACCAAAATCTCAATAAAACCTCCCAATCCTGGTCTATATTTCTGTGACAGAGCCAAGTGTTTGAAGATCAAAAAGGCATCTTGCAGCCGTTGGTATGTAATATATTTGCATAGTGTTCACACAGATTGTCCATGCAGTCATTTGCATAGGTGCTCATACCTGTATGTTGGCCTTATATACCTTACCATCTGCGATTCAACATTGAAAAATTTTGAGCTGAGCATGTGGGAATATATGTTTCGCCAGTAACGTTGTCCAAGTTGGTGGTTCTTACATATTTAGATGTCCCCTTGGATTCTAGTCATCTGGTATCTCCACACCTTTGTAATTATTTTTTTCTGATCATGTCCTGGTGCATTAATTACCACGTTCAGGGAATACTGCATCAACAATGTGAGGACCCCGCCCAATTCTTCCAAGAATATTTGTAATTCAGCCAGCATCATATCTAACTGAAATAAAATATGCTGTCTCTTGGACTCCTCAAACATTAATCATTGAGGTAACAACAAACTTGCCGATGCCTTTCTCGTTCGTATCATCTTTAGCGCATTACGTGACATGGTAACGCCATCCAGGTAATTTTAAAATCATATTTACCGCACTTTCAATTAAGACTTGCATACCCTCACCATGCATGGTACTAATATAAGAGTCCACAAGAATGGTACTAATACAAGAGTCCACAAGAATGGTACTAATACAAGAGTCCACAAGAATGGTACTAATACAAGAGTCCACAAGAATGGTACTAATACAAGAGTCCACAAGAATGGTACTAATACAAGAGTCCACAAGCATGGTACTAATACAAGAGTCCACAAGAATGGTACTGATACAAGAGTCCACAAGCATGGTACTAATACAAGAGTCCACAAGAATGGTACTGATACAAGAATGGTACTAATATAAGAGTCCACAAGAATGGTACTAATACAAGAGTCCACAAGAATGGTACTAATACAAGAGTCCACAAGAATGGTACTAATACAAGAGTCCACAAGAATGGTACTAATACAAGAGTCCACAAGAATGGTACTAATACAAGAGTCCACAAGCATGGTACTAATACAAGAGTCCACAAGAATGGTACTAATACAAGAGTCCACAAGAATGGTACTAATACAAGAGTCCACAAGAATGGTACTAATACAAGAGTCCACAAGCATGGTACTAATACAAGAGTCCACAAGAATGGTACTGATACAAGAGTCCACAAGCATGGTACTAATACAAGAGTCCACAAGAATGGTACTGATACAAGAGTCCACAAGAATGGTACTAATATAAGAGTCCACAAGAATGGTACTAATACAAGAGTCCACAAGAATGGTACTAATGCAAGAGTCCACAAGAATGGTACTAATACAAGAGTCCACAAGAATGGTACTAATACAAGAGTCCACAAGAATGGTACTAATACAAGAGTCCACAAGCATGGTACTAATACAAGAGTCCACAAGAATGGTACTGATACAAGAGTCCACAAGCATGGTACTAATACAAGAGTCCACAAGAATGGTACTGATGCAAGAGTCCACAAGAATGGTACTAATACAAGAGTCCACAAGAATGGTACTAATACAAGAGTCCACAAGAATGGTACTAATACAAGAGTCCACAAGCATGGTACTAATACAAGAGTCCACAAGAATGGTACTGATACAAGAGTCCACAAGCATGGTACTAATACAAGAGTCCACAAGAATGGTACTGATACATGCGTCAACAGGCATGGTAGCAATGCACGAGTCAACAAGCATGGTATAAACAAAAGAATCAACAACCAAGATAATTTACACTAGTGAAAAAGCATGATATCAGTACACTAGTCAACAATCATGGTACCAGTATAAGAGTCAACAATCATGGTTCCAATACATGCGTCAACAAGCATGATACCAATACATGAGTCAACAAACATCGTACCAATGCACGAGTCAACAAGCATCGTACCAATACACAAGTCAACAAGCATCGTACCAATACACGAGTTAGCAAGCATGGTACCGATACACGAGTCACCAAACACGATACAAGTACACGAGTCAGCAAGCATTATACAAGTACACGAGTCAACAATCAAGGCACCAATACACGAATCAACACGCCTGGTACCAATACACAAGTAACCTAGCATGGTGGAAATACATGCTTCAGCATGCATGGTGCCAATACACACGTCAATAAGTATGGTACCAATTCAAGAGTCGATGAGCATGATGCAAATTTATGCGTCGACAAGCATGGTACCAGTACACGAGTCAACAAGGATGGTACTAATACAAGAGTGAACAAGCATAGTACCAATACAATAGTCAATAAGCATGGTACCAATATATGCGTGAACAAGCATGATACCAATGCATGAGTTAACAAGCATAGTGGAAATACACGATTCAACAAGCATGGCACCAATACAAGAGCTAACAAACATGGTACCAATACACGAGTACACGTGTCAACAAGTATGGTAACAACACACGAGTCAACAATCATGATACCAGGTCATGAGCTGTCAGTAAAGTGATTTAAAGAACAGCTTTTATTATTATTATCAAATAGGGCACTTTTATGTCATACGTCTTTCTGGTTTTGTATGGAACTCATTAACATCACAACAACTGTTTGTATTTTGCAACTCCGTCAAATCTCGAACACTATTGTCTGCAATAACAGATCCTGTCCGCAACTGTATCACACATGTTCAGTTCGTACATCACTTTTCAAGGAATAGCACTTTGGTATGCTGACATTTTCTACGGCAGTCCTGAAGTGTCATTGCAATTAATGTTTGTTACAACCTTTGGACATTAAATCTAGACGCTTAATACTGCTGAGTTCTTCGTGCATTGTATATGCAATCTTAAATGGATTCAACTTACCAGTTCATTACTACTCGTCACGTGCCATCAAAAGTTAGCATTGTTGCATTTCAGCCACAGAAGATCTAAAAGGATGGATGTAACGTGTCAACTTGCTTTGTGCCACTTTGCTGTGGTTCCATAACCTGCTGAGATTTTACTTTGACTGCTACTTAGCACAACTCGTCTATCAAGTTGTTGAATTCTTTATGGACGAGTATAGTATGCTTGGTAATTAAAACGCTTAATCTTCAGGAATCCAAAAGTCAAGAATCTGAGCATCAATATCAGGACGATACTACACGCATTACTAAAGCCTATGTACAAATCGCTGTAAGAGATAGGCTGTGGATGGATGACGCGTGTCAATACACCCGCCACGGACTTTGTTTTTAAACTTTCTTCAAGGCTTCTTTTAAATATTTTGCATTACTTAAATACATTAGTTTTCAGATAGACTCAAACTTTGCAAGCATTTCTGATTCAGATTATTTTTTGATCTTCATAAATTTGAATTTTAATTTGAAAAGAGCCAAATTATAAGGTTATACCAATTATATTACGAAACCTTTGTGATTTTAGTTGACTAAACCGCATAATAGTGTAGCAATTCACTTTGTTACCGATTCGGATACCTCATTCTCTAACCTGTGGTCTTTATAGTCATTTGTTACACCATGAGGTATTCTTTTACATGCTAAGAAGAAAAAACTAGTAAAATGGATACCTTAGCCAAAGTAACAGAACATGCATATGGTAGAAAGGTGGCCTAAGTAGTAGACACAGATTGGTAAAGCTATTTAAACTATATATATATATATATATATATATATATATATATATATATATATATATATATATATATGTAGTTTAAATAGCTTTACTTTATATATATATATATATATATATATATATATATATATATATATATATATATATATATATATATAAAAAATCAGCAAAAGTGCCGGTTAATCAATCGGAAAAGCACAACACGGATAGAATTGTATTCAGATGACCTTCGTTTTTGGAAGTAATCTGTACATTTACTTACAGATAATTATCAGACATTAACAGTAAGGAAAAGTAAATTATAGTTCTAAAGAGGATTCGTAAATGTGGTGTATGGTACAGAGCATCTATGGGATAAAACGGATCGATTAGTTTTGTATGCGTCAAAGCAAATACATGATTATTCGTAATTGAGTATTTCCTCAAGTACGATAAGAAATTTATGGTTGTTCTAGATTGTGTATTTAATAAAGTCAACTGTTAGTTATCTCCGGAGATATTTGTTCCATACGTTGCTATTACTACTACTATCGTTATTAAATTGCCAGTTATCCACTTGTTATCTAAACAGCCATAGAACGTGGTTCGACAGGGACAAAATGGTTGGTTAATTTATCTTAAATTATCACAGTGTCCTCACGGCCACGCGTCGTGACTGATTTGCTTGTTGTGAATATATACACGTCTTGTCACAACAATAAAAATTAACATCACATATATTGTCGTCAAATTAGATCTGTGAGATATCATGAAGCATCGTTAAAAATTCAACAAATTGGGTCGATTTTGCTTTTGAGATTTCATAAGGCGTTGTTTAAAAAAAATCAACAAATTTCTAAACATTTGTTTTTTACTCCAGATCGCTAGTGCGCCTTGTCAAGCACTCCAGGCTAGTAATTATAATGGTATGCAGTACTGACAAGCAGTTTCAAGCGCTTGAAATTGATTTAAGTTTACTGTTTGTCTTGTTGCAAAGCTTGTAAGGACTTTCTCCCAATTCGCCTTCAGTGAACACATTGTTACAGGGAATCGACACTGTTATCTCATCTGTGTGTGCAATATGTATCAACCAGGACGGCATCGATTGAAAATGTTTTCGAGACCAATTGTATCTATTAAATCTGTTTGAATCTATTGACTCTGACGTGTATTAGATCCCAATTATAGCACGTATATATGTTTGAATGTAAAGTCTCGAACTTGTATAATTATAACCTGTATTTCTGTTTAATCGTTAAGACATGTATATGTATTTGATTCAAAACATACCCTGTATATCTGTTTAAAGTTAAAAACTTGGACATGTATTTGATTTCAAACATACCCAGTTTATCTGTTTAAAGTTAAAAACTTGGACATGTATTTGATTTCAAACATACCCTGTATATCTGTTTAAAGTTAAAAACTTGGCCATGTATTTGATTTCAAACATACCCTGTATATCTGTTTAAAGTTAAAAACTTGGCCGTGTATTTGATTTCAAACATACCCTGTATATCTGTTTAAAGTTAAAAACTTGGACATGTATTTGATTTCAAACATACCCTGTATATCTGTTTAAAGTTAAAAACTTGGACATGTATTTGATTTCAAACAAACCCTGTTTATCTGTTTAAAGTTAAAAACTTGGACATGTATTTGATTTCAAACATACCCTGTTTATCTGTTTAAAGTTAAAAACTTGGACATGTATTTGATTTCAAACATACCCTGTATATCTGTTTAAAGTTAAAAACTTGGACATGTATTTGATTTCAAACATACCCTGTATATCTGTTTAAAGTTAAAAACTTGGACATGTATTTGATTTCAAACATACCCTGTTTATCTGTTTAAAGTTAAAAACTTGGACATGTATTTGATTTTAAACATACCCTGTATATCTGTTTAAAGTTAAAAACTTGGACATGTATTTGATTTCAAACATACCCTGTATATCTGTTTAAAGTTAAAAACTTGGACATGTATTTGATTTCAAACATACCCTGTATATCTGTTTAAAGTTAAAAACTTGGACATGTATTTGATTTCAAACATACCCTGTATATCTGTTTAAAGTTAAAAACTTGGACATGTATTTGATTTCAAACATACCCTGTATATCTGTTTAAAGTTAAAAACTTGGACATGTATTTGATTTCAAACATACCCTGTATATCTGTTTAAAGTTAAAAACTTGGACATGTATTTGATTTCAAACATACCCTGTATATCTGTTTAAAGTTAAAAACTTGGACATGTATTTGATTTCAAACATACCCTGTATATCTGTTTAAAGTTAAAAACTTGGACATGTATTTGATTTCAAACATACCCTGTATATCTGTTTAAAGTTAAAAACTTGGACATGTATTTGATTTCAAACATACCCTGTATATCTGTTTAAAGTTAAAAACTTGGACATGTATTTGATTTCAAACATACCCTGTTCATCTGTTTAAAATTAAAAACTTGGACATCTGTTTGATTCCAAACATACCCTGTATATCTGTTTAAAATTAAAAACTAAGACATCTATTTGATTCCAAACATACCCTGTATATTAATGATATACATGGACATGTATTTGATTCCAAACATACCCTGTATAATAATGATAGACTTGGACATGTATTTGATTACTAACATACCCTGTATATTAATGATAGACTTGGACATGTATTTGATTCCAAACATACCCTGTATAATAATTTATAGACATGGACATGTATTTGATTACTAACATACCCTGTATAATAATGATAGACTTGGACATGTATTTGATTACTAACATACCCTGTATAATAATGATAGACTTGGACATGTATTTGATTCCAAACATACCCTGTATAATAATTTATAGACATGGACATGTATTTGATTACTAACATACCCTGTATAATAATGATAGACATGGACATGTATTTGATTCCAAACATACCCTGTATAATAATGATAGACTTGGACATGTATTTGATTCCAAACATACCCTGTATAATAATTTATAGACATGGACATGTATTTGATTACTAACATACCCTGTATAATAATGATAGACATGGACATGTATTTGATTACTAACATACCCTGTATAATAATGATAGACATGGACATGTATTTGATTACTAACATACCCTGTATAATAATTTATAGACATGGACATGTATTTGATTACTAACATACCCTGTATAATAATGATAGACTTGGACATGTATTTGATTCCAAACATACCCTGTATAATAATGATAGACTTGGACATGTATTTGATTACTAACATACCCTGTATAATAATTTATAGACATGGACATGTATTTGATTACTAACATACCCTGTATAATAATGATAGACTTGGACATGTATTTGATTCCAAACATACCCTGTATAATAATGATAGACTTGGACATGTATTTGATTACTAACATACCCTGTATAATAATGATAGACTTGGACATGTATTTGATTCCAAACATACCCTGTATAATAATGATAGACTTGGATATGTATTTGATTCCAAACATACCCTGTATAATAATTTATAGACATGGACATGTATTTGATTACTAACATACCCTGTATAATAATGATATACTTGGACATGTATTTGATTACTAACATACCCTGTATAATAATTATAGACTTGAACATGTATTTGATTCCTAACATACCCTGTATAATAATGATCGACTTGGACATATATTTTTGATTCATAACATACTCTGTATGTTTGCATAAATGTAATGATTGGTGCACTTTGGATCGAGAAACAAAATTATCGATGTGCATAAAATTGTGGATGTACATATTGTTATTTACAACTTTGCATCAGATGCTGCATCCTTTACCTTTTCTGGTTAAAATTTGGAAGGAAGCAGTCTAACACTTGTGTTAACTATTCCGCCCAAACGTTTGTGGAAGGATATGAAAGTTTACCAATTGAATTTAACCAGCACCACGTTTATCCTCAACGATGCGTCTAAGATGCCATAGACCTCTTTCAAAAACATTTGAATTCAACCGGATTAAGACAAAACGTATAGTCACTTTAATGATTCAAAACTTAAATTCACAATTTAAATTCAGTTTTTCGAGCTTCATTTATTTGATGCTTGATTACTATTATCATAGAGAACTTATTAAACAACATCTGCACTCTACCAATTTGTTTTTTGTCGAATAAATGATAATTGTGTTCAGTGCAGAAAGATTTCTTACAAAACACATTATCTTGCAAGCCACTAATGTCTGAAAATGTCAATCCTTGTGAAATTACTTCGCGATGGATTTCGTTTAAACGTAATATTGGTGTCTAATTTTCACAATTTAAATTTTATACGTCTGCCATTAATCCTTAACGTTTACTTTGCTGCATGATAACTTGCATTACATCACGTACCATCAAACAAAACCTTCACAGATTGTTTGCAATTGGAGATAGAACCATGCTTACCAATTTTAAGATCAATATTTCGATTGTTAAAGAATAATAGGACTGAGAGAAGAAAACAATTGATCTCGGAACATCACACACAAAAATAAACCATATTTAGAGCTTACCTTGTAATTGGGATGTGAAAGAAGCTTATAAAGGTCAAGGTTACTGAGACTGAAGGAAGAAAAACGGTTACTGTACATAGCATTAGCTTTACATCGCATATATGAAGAAAAGTATAAAGAAAGATTTTATATGGTAGAAGCATGTCGGCCTCGAGATCCACACGTCACAGGTCAAAGTCACTGAAGGAACAAAATGAGTTCCACACTATACCATTGTTTCTACGAACACATACCTGGATAAACGTTTGTGAAGAGTTTAGTATTGGCGTAAGTTAGAATCATAAAACAATGGGAATAGAAGGTCACTGTCACCCCATCTGCAAGAAGCAAAATGTTTTCAAACACAATAACGGTAGTTGTATACATAGCCCAACAAATAGTGGATATCTTGTATCTTTGTTACGAAATAACCTTTGGGAAAAAACTGTAAAAATGTAAGGTCACTAACTGAAAAAAAAACATGTTTTCTGCACAATAATATTAATTTTGCATCGTTAAGCTGTACCAAGTGGTGTGATCATTATGCAGTAAGTTTATCGAGTTGTTTGTCAAAGGTACAATGTCACGGTCAATGTGAAGGAAAGAAGAAAATAGTTTCAGCACGAGATTCTTCGTTCATTAACGTTTGTGGAAGACTTTTATTTTGGGTAACAAAGAAATGGGGGTCAAATGGTCAAATGTTATGACCTCTAACCAAACAAATATAACTGATTTGCAAAATAATTTGAGTTTGCATTACAACACATGACAATTTGTATGAATGGCTAACACTTAAGACCTCAGAATATGGAAAAAGCCGATGATTTAGGAATGGGGTCAGAGGTCAAGGTCAGTTTTACATTACAAACAATAGCTCCTCTTTCTATAATGACTTCAGTTCTAGATCAGGCATTTCAACCTAAATATGTGGAGGGCTTGAACTTAGGTTAAAACAGAGGTCCCATTATGTTTTGGTGGAAAGACCAGTTACATTATATCTCACGGAAAAGTTGTTTAAGGAAAAGAAACGTTATGATATTGTAAGTTGCTGGTCCAAATCTTGTGGACTGCTTGAACATAAGCTATTAAAGAAACATGTAGACATTATGGTCTATATTGAAAGAGCAAGAGCAAGATAATCGAATAATATCACGATGAATTCTGTATTATAACTTCAGTTCAGAACAGCACACCGTGACCTTAGGTCAAGGTGATTTCGACGCATTGATCAATAATCCCCAGAGGTCACAATGTCATGCTAGTTTCTTTACAGAAGACTATTTGGGGGAATAAGGAGGGGTGGGCGATCAATGTGTCTTTCACCGCATTTGGAAATAAAACATTTACTTCCTTACGGAAATAATGTAACGAAATTTCACTTTTGCCTTATTAACCAGCTATTGTATCGAATAGCGTTTAACGTATCACATACTTCTGAAATTTCGTCTTTTAGAATGAGACATCCAATTTGTATTAAAGATGTGATGTAACAAAAAAAATAGTTTATTTGTTAACTGAGAGTACACAATAATCATTACGTCTATTGTAAAGTTTGATTTAAGCATTTAAATTTGTAATCCAATTACAGCTAAAATTAATGCATGACTTTTTATATTCCAAACTGATTGGTTTTGGCGATAAAGATTAAAAATTTTAAAGACTCATTCTGTCTGCTGGAGATTTAGATTTTCACTAATTGAAAGAGTCGTTTCTACATTTAAAGGCATGACCATTTTCTAACGGAATAGTATCGTTAGAAATTAAAACAAATGCATTTATCTGGCAAAACAAAAGAAGAGAGCTCAATGTAACATCTTAAATATTATTAGTTCCATTATACATATTTTTGGAAATTGATAATTATTAAAACTGCGCTCAAAAGGCTGATTAGTCTTTTTTTCCCCGACCTATTATTTAGGGCAATGAAAGGACTGATTTACACGCATTATAATTGTTCCTGATATACTTCCAAAGTCCCACGATGGCATCGAGTTTTAGATGTTATATTCATAATTATAACGATGCTATATATTGATACACTCCACTTAGGGGCTTTCTACAGCTTTCTTACGTACAGGCATTATACATCTGTCATTTCTAAGATGATGCAAGCCTCCCCTCTTAATTATTACACTGTATTCTATGTTTACGTCTCCTAGGGTAATTAACGTACCATCGAGACACTAATGAATACAACACTAAGCACGTGGAAAGTTGGCATCGGCATTTCGCAACTAGTCTAGGGAAACCCGCAAACGTCATACGGTCCAGTCATGTATTCTCAAAACTGATTACTTCCATTTAGGAATTGTGGGATTGCGGACTAAATACAAGATTTCCTTACATCCGAAATTTTGAAGCTTCATTACGTGGACAGACCATGTATCTCAAAAGATGAAGACATGTATTTCTTTGACCTCAACAAGTCCTCACAGCATAAAAACAAAAAGGAAAAGTTAGTTTGTTTGATTAGGATAGCTTTAACAATTTTTCAGTCATATCGCTACGATGTCTCCAGTGAGGCAGTTTATAGTCGTGTCTAGCACTGGGGCATCATGCCGCAGACATGTAGCATGATGTCCCACCCAGTCACATTATCCTGACACCAGGCCGGCCAGTCCTAACACTAACCTCTTAATGCTGAGCGTCAAGCGAGGTTGCTGTTTGTACCATTTTTGTAAGTCTTTGGTATGACTCGGCCGGGGATCGAAACCACGACCATCCCGCTTCCGCGGTGGACGCTCTAACCACTAGACCACTTGAACGGTTAAAAAGGGGAAAAGTCTTTGGAACTATCCTTTAGACTATTAACATTTGTGTATTTGTCCGCCGAGCTGATCGGCGCATTGATAATATTCAGAATGGTATAGTAAATAACCAGATAGCAGAGCCACTTAGTGATGGTGGTGTAGAGAGGGGCACCCGACCCGTATCACACCTAGCTCCTTTTACACACTTGCATGGGGTTATGGTTGTTCTGTCTTTGTGGCGCCCAACATGAGTACTTCGCAAGATCGTCCCTGGTAAATGAGCATTCACACGGTCGTCCCTGGTAAATGAGCATTCCCAAAGTCGTCCCTAGTAAATGAATACTCCCTTCAAATGTCACTGGTAAATGAGTACTTCCCTTGTGAATGAGTCCTTTAAACTGATAATACCCCTATGGTTGCCGGAAGACCGTCAAAAACATTTAATACTGGTTGTACAGTGTTATGTCCCTGTGGCTGCCCAGATATTGTCCAATATGTTTACATCAGAATTCCTTCCTTGTGGTTGAGCTTAACAACATGGCAACACTCAGAAACATAATGCATTTCATGCGCAGAAGTACGTTTTATCTTTCCCTGAATTGTCACGATTTGTCCTAAGACTTTTTACACTGTCAAGTTAGGCCGACTTTAGACCGTTCAACGACTGACTTTGTATCTAAGAGGTTTCCTGTACTGAATCTAATACCATATTTTGTATATTTGATGCGAATATTCGTAGATGTTTATAAAACTATCAAATTATGTTTCATCTGATTGTTTTTATTTTTTTTTGGGGGGGGGGGGGGCGGGGGAGAGTGAGGAGGGGTGACGCAATTTGTTTGAAAACTCTGACATCCCCTACCGCAGCCACTCTGCATTGCAAATGCTGCGAATTCAATCACCTCAATCTAATTAAATTTAAGAAAAATTAATCCTGAAGATTCCATTCAGACTGTTAGTCAAATAAATGTATGTGCTATTTTCGCTTCTTTATTTATAATCAAAATGTTGCTGTATGGCTCAAAACGGACCTTAGGGAAAACAGAAGAGAAACATTATCGATTACTTGTTCAGTGAAATGCTAGAGCTAAAATAATTAAACTAAATAAGAAGTAATTATTTCACGTTGAAAAGATTCATATCGACCTTTAATGTAATTTGTTGGGAGTGGGGGAAAACTTTAAGACGCTTAATGCACAGCAGATGGCTTCTTTGTTTCATTATTTTAATTCAAGTTTAGACTGAATTATAGTCCTTTAAAACTGTTATGAAATAGTGCTCAAATTATCAATTAAATTAATTTGCAGAAAGTGTTTTTTGATCTTGATATGACTCTCATTCTGTAGCATAGTTATATTGAAGCCACTTTCAATTATGATTGCTTGTAAGTGTTAATACTATTTCCAAATTATAAATATCCACCAATCAGAATTTGTGTGTAGCCTATTCACTGCGTGATATACCGGAAGTGTATACCCTCACACATGGATTCAGGTATTCAAGACAAAGATAAAATGTACTTACAAGTGATCTCTTAAGGATCATCAAATTACGTTCTGTTAAATCGTACATGAGGAAATGTTTTTAATATCTCATTTACGTTGATATAAGTTATGAATAGCTGAATGCATGTACCCTATATTTAATGTTAGCAAGGAATCCGGTGAAGGGTCATGTTCTGAACAGCCCGCGTTTGTCAACATGGTTTGATTGAGAGAAATGGAGAGGGTGTTATTAAAAGAAACTAAATGTTTTTAAAATATGCTTCACCCATACCAGTAGATCATGTCAGAATTGTCAGTAGTGTTAAAAAACTGCAAGATTGATTATAATCAGAAATAGAGTCTACACCTCTAAAAAGTGGTATACGTAAGGGACCGACCATTTCTGAATTGAAGGATTGGGGTACGGGGTCTCGCTTTAAAGATTGGGATATGGTATTTTTAGAAAATAAAGAAAAATGTTGCTCCTCAGCAAGCTTGTATAAATTATCTTGTCCTGATTTGTATAGTAACGGATCTTATTACATTCATCATTTTCAGGTTGAAAAACGTTAAACATTTCATGATCAAAGAAGAAAAATATCAAAGTCGGAAAATCAAATGAGGTTTATGCGGTCCCTTACTCTCAGTTTGGTTTTGATCCTGAAGACAAACTACCAGAATTGCTTTCATATTGGACTCGCAAACATCACTGGTCGCAAATCGGGAAAAGACTCTTCACTCCCATCAACTCATCACTGACTTCCATTTATCTGTTAATATGCCGTTAATCACCAAAGGTTGACCAATCATATTTGTCTTAACAATTAAGAATCAGCGTAAATAAAATTGATTTAGAATATATAACTCTCTTGACACGAAGTTTAGGATTATGGCTGAAGATTAATTCGTTGTTGTTGTGGGTTTTTTTCCCATGTCGTATTCGTAACTCAAGATTGACGACCGCTCCATGCTTCGATAAATCTTGTAAGACGCACAATTACAGGTGTCGGTTTCCAGTTATTAGTCAATTTGTGTATGCGAGTAACCAATATCTGATAATGTGCTGCTATCGTAAGTCTTAATTAAAAGAAGAAATTAAAATGAAACTTACAATTTAATTTTTTTTTATAAAAAAACAAACAAATGATTTACTTCTCTTGGTCACAAAATGAAACTCTATCACAATTACAGTGTTGTAATTAAATCCCGAAAATTCATAAATGTTTTATCACAAGTCAAAAGATATAGCAAATTTTGAATGAATTCCAGTAATCTTGAATTCTAGATTCACCACAATGATCTTACTTTTGACACTTCTGTTGGGGAAATGAAGTATTCGTTGAAATTTACAAAGCTTGTTGCTTCTCCCTCTTTTATTACATATTTTGAGACCACATAGTTTTATTCTCACTCATTCAGGCAATCTCATATCGGAAAAAGTCCTAAAACATATTACTCTTGTACGGGAGAGAAAACTGTATTTTCCGTTGCTAGTTTCTTTTCATTCATTCTTCATGTTTTGTCTATTGTAAAGATGCGATTCTATGATTATTTCTCCTTCTTTCGTCTCGACTTTCTTCCATACACTGTCTGACATATCATTACCTTTTCAGCGTTGGTTTTGCTATTCTGCGCATGCTTAGTTTAAAGGCAATATCTCGCTGACTGCATGGAGAGGAAGTAGAACCTTCATTGTTGACTCTTGGAATTTTAAAATACACTGTCTGACAGTACTCTTATCTATCAAGTATATACGTGAATTGTTATTATGTATGTGTACAATTCCAGTAACTGTTCTTGCCATGTATTACAAAGCACCAGAAAACGGTATATCCCAGGTGACATCCATCTACTGCAGTACAGTCTCTTTAAATTTGTATATTTACCTTACGTGGTTAATAAGAAAGAATAATTTAACTTTCGATCGAACTAAAAAAGTATTCTTTACATTTTAAACTAAATTTATATATATATATATATATATATATATATATATATATATATATATATATATATATATATATATATATATAATTCACAAATTATTTTTATATTCATTTATTTGATTTTTTATTTTTCAACGAAGTACGTTGTACTATATTTGTTAAGGGGAATTTTTAAAAAAAAACTTTTATGGCTTGTATTTTTTCCGTGTCGTTCTTCGCATTGTCTATTTATTTCATAATGAGTTCGACTGTGCTCGAGTGGGAGTCCATGCATTTTGTAAAATTTAAATTGTACGTCTTCAGACTGGAGTTTATTTATTTATTAGTCCGTTTAAAGATTTTCCTAAATTGTTTATGGTACCCTTTCATATGGGTTATCTGTGCAGTACGGGAGCTGCCCTGCGGTGGTATAGAAAAAGAATAAAGTATTCTATATGTTCCGAGTTTATTTTTTTTCGTCTCAAATGACGTCCCATCCTGTGTATATATAATTTTTATTTCAAAGAAGAAACGTAAATCATACCGTGATCAATGGAGTTTCTGTAAGTTAATCTCAATACAGCATAAGCTGTATAGGCTCGAAAATGGAATTATCTAAAGAAGTCCGAAAAATTGTTCCTTGAAAATAACCATTTATCATTTGTTACTTACTCTTAAAAATTCAATCTGGTTTATTCATCTGATGTTTAGTAAAAATGTCAATAAGTCCTATCAGAACTCATTCTGCTGTATTTAGCGAATATCCAATTCTTTCAGTTTTGAAAAATGTCTCTGTTACAAAGGGATAGCCTACCTAAAATACAAATCTGGGTTTTTGCACAATGCTACGGACCATCCCTCAATAGAAATCCGGGTTTTGATATTGCGACCCATCATTGAATCTAGATCCAGCTTTTATAGAAAAATACGGCTCATCCCACAGTCAACAGCCACGCAATTGATTCGAAAGGTAATTTAACATTTACCGTATGTATATACATTAAAACTTGAAAGATATACAGTCAATCGCTCTTTGGTGACAAAGCAATGAATAGTAAACAATCTGTATAGTTCAATAGATAAAATACCGGCTAAAATTATGGAAAATGGTAACCTTGTAAACATGCACACCCAAATACAGATACACACACACACACACACACACACACATATATATATATATATATTTATAAGTAATGGCAAGACCTTGTACATTTGCTGTATTAGTCACATCAATTTGTTTTCCATTTCAGATTGATCCGAGAATGCGGTCTTGGCAGTATGGATTACAGGTCTTCGTATTCCTTCTTGAAGGTAGGTGTACTTTAAATTCAACGAACGTTGGATTGCCAATGCATCATTGTAATTTTTCTTATATACTGTGCATTGATTATTAACTCGATTCATAACAATATTTAAAATTCTCAGAGGCCACAAAACATGTTACGGCATCTGTTTGAAAATATAACTGGTAATCTTTGTCAGAGTGCCTTCATTCGGTCACTGTGACACATTTGTTTGACTTCTAACATTGTATTCAGTTATCTAAGCCGGCTTTATATGATCGTGTTTCTCTCCATGATAGCTTTGTATGTTACATTTCCTTTTAAGATAGATTTATATGCACTTTTAAATTCACTTAAATGGCTTTGTATGAAAATTCTTCTTTTTATTTTGATGTTTTTGTATGCCCATATGTCTCATTATTTAAACGGCTTTGTATGCCCATATTTCTCTTTAATTTAGATGGACTTGTATGCCCATATTTCTCTTTATTTTAGATGGACTTGTATGCCCATATTTCTCTTTATTTTAGATGGACTTGTATGCCCATATTTCTCTTTATTTTAGATGGACTTGTATGCCCATATTTCTCTTTATTTTAGATGGACTTGTATGCCCATATTTCTCTTTATTTTAGATGGACTTGTATGCCCATATTTCTCTTTATTTTAGATGGACTTGTATGCCCATATTTCTCTTTATTTCAAACGGCTTTTTATGCCCATACTTCTCTCTAAAATGGATATATATATATGCAAATATTTCTCTTTATTTTATGTGACTTTGTATAGAAATATTTCTCTTTATTTTAAATGGCGTTGTATGCAAATATTTCTCTTTATTTTAAATGGCTTTGTATGCAAATATTTCTCTTTATTTTAGATGGACTTGTATGCCCATTTATCTCTTTCTTTAACGGCTTTGTATGCCAATACTTCTCTTTATTTAAAAACTTTGTATGCTTAATATTTCTCTTTATTTTAAATGGCTTTATATTCCTTTGTTTCTCTCTAGCATGGCTATATGTGTCCATTTGTCTCTCTATGGTGGGTTTATCAACCCATATTTCTCTCTATGATGCCACTCTATAATGGCTTTATATGCACATATTTCTCATTATAATGTCTTTATACCTATATTTCTCTCTATAATGGCTTTATATGCCGATATGTCTGACTATATAGGCTTTAAAGTTTAAATACCCATTTTTCTAACTATTATGGCTTTAGATGCCTATATGTTTCTCTATAGTGGCTTTATATGCCTATATTTCTCTCTATTATGGAAGTATATGCCCATATTTCTCACTATAATGGCTTTATATGCCCATGTGTCTCTCTGTGATGGCTTTAGATCCCCATATTTCTCTCAAAAATGGCCTGATTTGCCCATATTTCTCTCTAGAATATATTCCCATGTTTCCTTCTATAATGGCTTTTTATGCCATATATCTCTCTATAATGGCATGTTATGCCTATATTACTCTATTATTGATGGCTATGCATGCCCATATTTCTTATTATTTTAACGGCTTTGTATGCCCAAATTACCATTTTTTAAAACTACTTTGCATGCCCATATTTCTTTATATTTTAAATGGCTTTATATGCCCATATTTCTCTCTATAATGGCTTTATATTCCTATAATTCTGTCTAACATGGTTATATGTGTCCAGTTGTCTCGCAATGGTGGATTTATCAACCTATATTGCTCTCTATGATGGCTCACTCTAGTGGCATTATATGCCCATATTTCTAACTATAATGGCTTTGCATACCCATATTTCTCACTATAATGGCATTATATGCCCATATTTCTCACTATAATGGCTTTGTATGCCCATATTTCTCACTATAATGGCTTTGCATGCCCATATTTCTCACTATAATGGCTTTGCATGCCCATATTTCTCACTATAATGGCTTTGTATGCCCATATTTCTCACTATAATGGCTTTGTATGCCCATATTTCTCACTATAATGGCTTTGCATGCACATATTTCTCACTCTAATGGCTTTGTATACCCATATTTCTCACTAAAATGGCTTTGTATGCTTATATTTCTCTCTCTAGATTTTGATTACCTATGTACCCTTGTATACCCTTGTATATAATAACTACACACTGTATGACATTATCCATACAAAACGTACCATACGACACCATTTTAGAGGATCAGATACTTTATGAGTAAACAAGTTCGAGATGGAACTTGTATGACCCTAAAATGCAGCATGTATTCAATTTTTGTTTTAGAACAGAAATTGACTCATTTAAATGTGCTGACTGTTTGTAATCAAAATAGACAAAGAAGCTAATGAAGGCGCGTGAGTTGGTTCTAACTCACAGAACTCCAGAAACGATAATGCAAAATTGTGTGGACAACATAACACTGCATAGGGAGTACGAACTACCAAAGAATGGGGCATAACCTACATACAATACACAAACGGGGGATACTCACATTAAGGAGATACACGAATAGTAACAAGGTACAGTCACCTGACCACATAACTTAATAAAGGTTTGGAAACCACAGACAGATGGAGCTCTCGCAGTAATATCACAAAACCTATATGATTCTTGAAGATGATGTAAACAACACTAGAGACGTAACTTTGACAGAAAGTAAACTCCACGAAATAGCAACGGTATCAGAGGAAGTCATTCATAGCACGCAATTTGGGGACTGTGGAAGAGAGCACTTATTAATATTATTATTATAATTATTATTATTATTATTATTATTATTATTATTATCTTTGTTATAACTATAATTATTATTATTGTCCATATTATTATTGTATTATTATTATCTTTATTATTATGATCAGTATTATTATTGTAATTAGTATTATTATTCTTATCATATAATAATAATAATAATAATAATAATAATAATAATAATAATAATAATAATTATTATTATTATTATTATTATTATTAGTGCTATTGACCGCTCCGGTGACCTAGTGGTTATAGCGTCCGCATCGGAAACGGTAGGTCGTGGTTTCGATCATAGACCGAGTCATACCAAAGACTTACAAAAATGGTACTAACAGCTGCCTCGCTTGGCGCTCAGCATCAAGAGGTTAGTGTTAGGACTGGTCGGCCTGGTGTCATCATAATTTGACTAGGTGGGACATCATGCTACCTGTCTGTGTCATGATCCTTTAGTGCTCGACATAACTATAAACTGCCTCACTGCAGACATCGTAGCGAAATGACTGAAAAATTGTTAAAGTTACATTAAAAATCCTAATAACACACACCCACACATATTATTATTATTATTATTATTATTATTATTATTATTATTATTATTATTATTCGTATTATTAGTATTAATATTATCAGTATGAGTATTATTATTAGTAGTAGTAATTATTATCATTATTATTATTATTATTATTATTATTACTACTACTACTATTATCAGCATTATTATCTTTGTTATTATTAACTTTATTATCATCATTGTTATTATTATTATTATTGTTATTATTATTATTATTATTATTATTATTATTATTATTATTATTATTTTGCAGTAATTGAGGTACTTGCTACAAAGGAACAGTGGACAAAGTGGAGCTCATGGTCTCAGTGCTCGGTCACGTGTGGTTATGGCGTCATGAAGAGACGGAGAGTGTGGGAAACGAATAACGATGATAACCAAATTACGTATGAGGACATCCTAGAGTGCTACACAGAGAAATCGTGCCCCAGTAAGTTTAATAATAATAATAATAATAATAATAATAATAATAATAATAATAATAATAATAATAATAACTTGTTAGCTTTTGGTATTTAACGAAGTGTGTAATTTATTTATTTTTATTGAGGGATAGTGATTCATCACCATTTAATTATATTGTCACGCAATGATAATGGGTCGTCAAGTCCAATTACGACAGCAATCGTGTCATTTTTGAAAGCATCATTAAATGCTTCCTGCAGAAGTTACAACCTTTATCGGATTGCGTGCTAGTTAACAGTATAGTCCTCCTTTCTCGGATTGCGTGCTAGTTAACAGTATAGTCCTCCTTTCTCGGATTGCGTGCTAGTTAACAGTATAGTCCTCCTTTCTCGGATTGCGTGCTAGTTAACAGTATATTCCTCCTTTCTCGGATTGCGTGCTAGTTAACAGTATAGTCCACCTTTCTCGGATTGCGTGCTAGTTAACAGTATAGTCCTCCTTTCTCGGATTGCGTGCTAGTTAACAGCATAGTCCTCCTTTCTCGGACTGCTTGCTAGTTAACAACATAGTCCTCCTTTCTCGGATTGCGTGCTAGTTAACAGTATAGTCCACCTTTCTCGGATTGCGTGCTAGTTAACAGTATAGTCCTCCTTTCTCGGATTGCGTGCTAGTTAACAGTATAGTCCACCTTTCTCGGATTGCGTGCTAGTTAACAGTATAGTCCACCTTTCTCGGATTGCGTGCTAGTTTACAGTATAGTCCACCTTTCTCGAACTGCGTGCTAGTTAACAGTATAGTTCACCTTTCTCGGATTGCGTGCTAGTTAACAGTATAGTCCACCTTTCTCGGACTGCTTGCTAGTTAAAAGTATATTCCACCTTTCTCGGACTTCGTGCTAGTTAACAGTATAGTTCAGGAATACACGTTATACAGGTAATCATATATTGTGTTTATTTAATTGGTAGTACGACACAAATCAAGCCTCTTTGAAAGCACAATTGCTTGCCGAGCTATATTCTTCTGACATTATACAATATTGTAGATACTGTTTATTGGATGATTTAAAACAGTGGAACAGCATAGTGCTTGTTATTGTTCACAGATAATATAATCAGAGACCATTGTCTTATAGTTGCATTGTAAAGTTTTTAACCTTTAACACATATATTTGTAGAACTAAATATCTAATAGTAGAACTTTAATCTAGAATCCTCCGTACGAAATAAAATAATGGATACTTCACATATCTGTAGATGCATTGATGTCAACATGTATACTTACTTGCATGCATGTATGTGTACATAAGTATAAACATACATGTGCATTTAGACTGATATATCCACATGGGTATAAAGAAAACAGATAATGGAAGAATGTGTTTGAATGGCAAGTATGTATTTATTAATAAAGCTTTATCAAAGATTATCTAAATATTAATACTTTTACACATAAAGTTTCTTTGTCACATATGTAATTCCACTTTTTCTGAATTATGACCACTACACCTTTATTACATCCCACCTACTTTATATGAGACCTAATTTATCGCTGATATATGACCAATCCACCTCTGGTAAATCACGCCCAATTTATAAATGATCTAATGCATCCCAGAAATACAACCACTTCACCTTTGGTATATCCCGCCTAATTTATAAAAGAACTAATGTATCCTAGAAAGCAATTTCTTCAAATAGTCATCGCAATTGTACCAAAACAGTCAACATATATCCTGATGTTACCTATTACCGTACTCAGACAAATCTGGTCTCATAACAATTCCATTGATATAGCAGTCCTAATGCAATAATTCGTTGTGACTGCATTCGGTGTGACTGCATTTGGGCATTCTGTGTGACTGCATTCGGTGTGACTGCATTTGGGCATTCGGTGTGATTGTATTCGGTGTGACTTCAGTTTATTTATTGGTCTTTGGCTTATGCTGTATCAGAAGCTATGGATCTCATCAATGTTGGCAAGTTTGCTATCTCCGATTGCTTTTTAATCACGTTAGAAGGCCAATTGGTAGCATGTAAAACAAAGTGTCTCAACGGTCTTGGCCTTCGTTTGTGTTTGAAAGATAATTATCTCCAATTTCTTTTTGATGACTTAGAAAAGCCATGTTATAGCATGTAAAACAAGCGGATATCACAAATAATTCTATAAAAATTTAAGTAAGAGAATATGAACAAAACCAGGCTACATCATTATGTCTATGAAAGAAACCGGAATTAAATGCTAATTGGATGCATCTTGCAAGTTGATTTTAATAGGTCTGCTATTTTATGTACCCCAACTGTTTTTATTGCTATCAGGTGACAACATGTCCTGTTCAACATGTCATGAAAATATGTCAGTGATAGCTCTTCAAAACTTGGTGTAATCGATGAAAAAAATAGGAATATTTATGTTTTTACTGTATGGATTGTCAGTTATTTCGGGGGGAAGGGAGGGGGAATCATGTACTAGTATTATTTTTCACGATTGAAGTTGATTTTACCAGTAAAATGTAGATTTGGCAGTTTGAAAGATAAAATATTTAGAAAGGCGATGATGATTCTGGTTATGGGAGAAAAGAAACAAAACAATAACGAAACAAAGAAGCACAAATAAACTGGTCTTGTAGATGATGCTTTCGTTACCGCCCATTGTCTTAGGTCTGCCTAGGTTCACTACACATATCACATTGCTTAGATCTGCAACAAATATCACATATACCTAGGTTTGCTACAAATATCAAATTCCTTAGGTCTGCTACAAATATCAAATTCCTTAGGTCTGCTATAAATATCAAATTCCTTAGGTCTGCTACAAATATCAAATTCCTTAGGTCTGCTATAAATATCAAATTCCTTAGGTCTGCTACAAATATCAAATTCCTTAGGTTTGCTACAAATATCAAATTCCTTAGGTTTGCTACAAATATCAAATTCCTTAGGTCTGCTATAAATATCAAATTCCTTAGGTCTGCTACAAATATCAAATTCCTTAGGTCTGCTATAAATATCAAATTCCTTAGGTCTGCTACAAATATCAAATTCCTTAGGTCTGCTATAAATATCAAATTCCTTAGGTCTGCTACAAATATCAAATTCCTTAGGTTTGCTACAAATATCAAATTCCTTAGGTTTGCTACAAATATCAAATTCCTTAGGTTTGCTATAAATATCAAATTCCTTAGGCCTGCTACAAATATCAAATTCCTTAGGTCTGCTATAAATATCAAATTCCTTAGGTCTGCTACAAATATCAAATTCCTTAGGTTTGCTACAAATATCAAATTCCTTAGGTCTGCTACAAATATCAAATTCCTTAGGTCTGCTATAAATATCAAATTCCTTAGGTCTGCTATAAATATCAAATTCCTTAGGTCTGCTACAAATATCAAATTCCTTAGGTTTGCTACAAATATCAAATTCCTTAGGTCTGCTACAAATATCAAATTCCTTAGGTTTGCTACAAATATCAAATTCCTTAGGCTTGCTACAAATATCAAATTCCTTAGGTCTGCTATAAACATCAAATTCCTTAGGTTTGCTACAAATATCAAATTCCTTAGGTCCGTTACAAATATCACGTGGTTTAGGTCTTTTAAAAAGATATCACACATGCTTATGGCTGCTAAAAGTATCAAATTGTCTGCCACAAATATCACTCACGCTTGGGTCTGCTACAAATATCACTCACGCTTGGGTCTGCTACAAATATCACTCACGCTTGGGTCTGCTACAAATATCACTCGCGCTTTGGTCTGCTACAAATATCCATCACGCTTGGGTCTGCTACAAATATCACTCACGCTTGGGTCTGCTACAAATATCATATTGCTTATGTCTACAACAAAAATCACATATACCTAGGTATGTTCGAATATCACAATGTTTTGGTCTGCTACAAATATTACATTGCGTATTTCTATTAAAATACCATATCACGAATGCGTAGGTTTACTTTAAATATTATATTGCTTAAATATGCTACAATTATCACCATGTTTGGGTCTGCCTCAAATATCACATTGCTTAGGTCATGCTGCAAGCATCACACTGCTTAGGTCTGCTATAAATATCACATTATTTAGGGATGCTACAAGTGTCACACTGCTTAGGTCTGCTATAAAAATCACATTGCTTAGGTCTGTTATAAATATCATATTACTTAAGTCTGCTACAAATATCACATTGCTTAGGTCTGTTATAAATATCACATTACTTTAGTCTGCTATAAATATCACATTGCTTAGGTCTGCTACAAATATCACATTGCTTAGGTCTGCTACAAAATATCACATTGCTTAGGTCTGGTATAAATATCACACATGTTTGGTCTGCTAAAAATATCACATTGCTGAGGTCTGCTATAAATATCACATTGCTTAGGTCTGCTACAAATATCACATTGCTTAGGTCTGCTACAAATATCACATTGCTTAGGTCTGCTAAAAATATCACATTGCTTAGGTCTGCTATAAATATCACATTGCTAAGGTCTGCTACAAATATCACACATGCTTTATTCTGCTATAAATATCACATTGCTTATGTCTGGTACAAATATCACATTGCTTAGGTCTGCTACAATTATCACATTGCTTAGGTCTGGTATAAATATCAATGCTCAGGTCTGGTATAAATATCACACATGCTTAGGTCTGCTATAAACATCACATGGCTTAGGTCTGCTACAAATATCACATTGCTTATGTCTGTTATAAATATCACATTACTTAAGTCTGCTACAAATATCACATTGCTTAGGTCTGGTATAAATATCACACATGCTTAGGTCTGCTAAAAATATCACATTGCTTAGGTCTGGTACAAATATCACATTGCTTAGGTCTGCTATAAATATCACATGGCTTAGGTCTGCTGTAAATATCACATTACTTAAGTCTGCTACAAATATCACATTGCTTAGGTCTGGTATAAATATCACACATGCTTAGGTCTGCTATAAATATCACATGGCTTAGGTCTGGTACAAATATCACATTGCTTAGATCAGCTATAAATATCACATTGCTTAGGTCTGCTACAAATGTCACAGTGCTTATGTCTGTTATATATATATCACACATGCTTTGGTCTGCTATAAGTATCACACATGCTTTGGTGTGCTATAAATATCACATTGTTTGGTCTGCTACAGATATCACATGCATTGGTCTGCTATAAATATCACATGCTTTGGTCTGCTACAAATATCACACATGCTTATGTCTGGTATAAATATCACACATGCTTTTGGTCTGCTATAAATATCACACATGCTTTGGTCTGCTATAAATATCACACATGCTTTGGTCTGCTACAAATATCACACGTGCTTAGGTCTGCTATAAATATCACATATGCTTAAGTACCTTACAGTCTGATGCGTAGCAAAATGTTTAGACAGAATATTTAACTTACTGTGGTTTTAGATTATATTTACAAGTTTATGTAAACATTGCTGTACATTGGGTTATTTTGTTGAAGGAAACATTAATCCAATCCATCTTCGGTTTGTTTCATGAGATTAGTGAATGCTAATTCCAATACAGATGTGAGGAAATAATGTTAGAAAAAATAGTATCGTTATAAGTTTGGTAAAAATCCATCAATGACGTTAAACAAACTATGCCTAAATTCAACGAAGGACATAGATTAGAGCGGAAGTGCCTCTCAAAACAATATAAATGAACAAGCATACTTTTTTATAATATCTCTGACCATGAGTTTTAAAAGAGAAATACAAGTAATTTCCAAATACACGATACTCGGTTAGTTTTCGATACATGAATTTCAGCTTCAATCTATTTGTTTGCTGCAGTTGACGGTCGTTGGTCGTTTTGGGGTCCGTGGAATTCGTGCACAAAGTACTGCGGAGGAGGAAATAGAATACGATACAGAGAATGTAATAATCCAACTCCACAATTTGACGGAAAATACTGTGAAGGCAAAAACTTTGAAGATGCTGAATGTAATAAATGGGAATGTCCACGTATGTGTATATACATGTATATTAATGTAATACATAAGAAGGACTCTTTCTCTGTCTCTCTCGTTCTGACTGTGTATATATATGTATACCATTTAGCTTATAGCGACTTAAGTCAGGTATACGATGGTATCAAGTAACGACTTCAAGCCAGGTATAGCATAGTATCAAGTAACGACTTCAAGTTAGGTATACCATTTATTATATAGCAACTTCAAGTCAGGTATACCATAATATCAAGTAACTACTTCAAGTCAGGTATAAAATAGTATCAAGTAACGACTTCAAATCAGGTATACGAATAACGACTTAGTTAGGTTTACTATAGTGTCAAATAACAACGTCAAGTCAGATATAGCATTAAACCTATAACAAGTTCAAGTCAGTTATACCATAGTATCAAGTAACGATGTAAAGTCAGGTATACCATAGTATCAAAGAACGATGTAGAGTCAGGTTTACCACAGTATCAAGAAACGACTTAAAGTCGCACATAGCACTGTGTCAGATAATGTCTTAAAGTTTGATATAACAATGTGTCAGATAACGACTTCATCGCACATATATGACTGTATCAAATTACGATTTAAAGTCACATTAAGCACTGCATCAGATAAGGAATTAAGTCGCATATAACACTGTATCAAATAATGAATTCAAGTCACACAGCCCTGTATCAAATAACGACTTCAAGTCGCATATAGCACTGTATCAAATAATGTCTTAAAGTTAGATGTAACAGTGTTTTAAATAATGACTTAAAGTTTCATATATCGTTATAGCAACTTCAAGTCAAAATAGTATTATATCAAATAATGACTTAAAGTTTCATATATCGCTATAGCAACTTCAAGTACAAAATAGTATTATATCAAATAATGACTTCAAGTTTCATATATCGCTATAGCAACTTCAAGTACAAAATAGTATTATATCAAATAATGACTTAAAGTTTCATATATCGCTATAGCAACTTCAAGTACAAAATAGTATTACATCAAATAATGACTTCAAGTACAAAATAGTATTATATCAAATAATGACTTAAAGTTTCATATATCGCTATAGCAACTTCAAGTACAAAATAGTATTATATCAAATAATGACTTAAAGTTTCATATATCGCTATAGCAACTTCAAGTCAAAATTGTATTATATCAAATAATGACTTCAAGTACAAAATAGTATTATATCAACTAATGACTTCAAGTACAAAATAGTATTATATCAAATAATGACTTCAAGTCAAAATAGTATTATATCAAATAATGACTTTAAGTACAAAATAGTATTATATCAAATAATGACTTCAAGTACAAAATAGCATTATATCAAAAAATGACTTCAAGTACAAAATAGTATTATATCAAATAATGACTTCAAGTACAAAATAGTATTATATCAAATAATGACTTCAAGTTTCATATATCGCTATAGCAACTTCAAGTACAAAATATATTAAATAATGACTTCAAGTACAAAATAGTATTATATCAAAAAATGACAAAGCTTCATATATCGTTATAGCAACTTAAAGTCAAAATAGTATTCTATCAAATAATGACTTAAAGTTTCATATATCGTTATAGCAACTTCAAGTACAAAATAGTATTATATCAAATAATGACTTCAAGTCAAAATAGTATTATATCAAATAATGACTTCAAGTACAAAATAGTATTATATCAAATAATGACTTCAATTACAAAATAGTATTATATCAAATAATGACTTCAAGTACAAAATAGTATTACATCAAATAATGACTTCAAGTACAAAATAGTATTATATCAAATAATGACTTAAAGTTTCATATATCGCTATAGCAACTTCAAGTACAAAATAGTATTATATCAAATAATGACTTAAAGTTTCATATATCGCTATAGCAACTTCAAGTCAAAATTGTATTATATCAAATAATGACTTCAAGTACAAAATAGTATTATATCAACTAATGACTTCAAGTACAAAATAGTATTATATCAAATAATGACTTCAAGTCAAAATAGTATTATATCAAATAATGACTTTAAGTACAAAATAGTATTATATCAAATAATGACTTCAAGTACAAAATAGTATTATATCAAATAATGACTTCAAGTACAAAATAGTATTATATCAAATAATGACTTCAAGTACAAAATAGTATTATATCAAATAATGACTTCAAGTTTCATATATCGCTATAGCAACTTCAAGTACAAAATATATCAAATAATGACTTCAAGTACAAAATAGTATTATATCAAAAAATGACAAAGCTTCATATATCGTTATAGCAACTTAAAGTCAAAATAGTATTATATCAAATAATGACTTAAAGTTTCATAAATCGCTATAGCAACTTCAAGTACAAAATAGTATTATATCAAATAATGACTTCAAGTCAACATAGTATTATATCAAATAATGACTTCAAGTACAAAATAGTATTATATCAAATAATGACTTCAATTACAAAATAGTATTATATCAAATAATGACTTCAAGTACAAAATATTATTATATCAAATAATCACTTCAAGTACAAAATAGTATTATATCAAATAATCACTTCAAGTACAAAATAGTATTATATCAAATAATGACTTCAAGTACAAAATAGTATTATATCAAATAATGACTTCAAGTTTCATATATCGCTATAGCAAATTCAAGTACAAAATATTATATCAAATAATGACTTCAAGTACAAAATAGTATTATATCAAATATTGACTTCAAGTACAAAATAGTATTATATCAAATAATGACTTCAAGTCAAAATAGTATTATATCAAATAATGACTTGAAGTACAAAATAGTATTATATCAAATAATGACTTCAAGTACAAAATAGTATTATATCAAATATTGACTTCAAGTACAAATTAGTATTATATCAAATAATGACTTGAAGTACAAAATAGTATTATATCAAATAATGACAAAGCTTCATATATCGCTATAGAAACTTCAAGTACAAAATAGTATTATATCAAATAATGACTTCAAGTACAAAAAAATATGTCAAATAATGACTTCAAGTACAAAATAGTATTATATCAAATAATGACTTTAAGTACAAAATATTATTATATCAAATAATGACTTCAAGTACAAAATATTATTATATCAAATAATGACTTCAAGTACAAAATAGTATTATATCAAATAATGACTTCAAGTACAAAATAGTATTATATCAAATAATGACTTCAAGTACAAAATAGTATTATATCAAATAATGACTTCAAGTACAAAATAGTATTATATCAAATAATGACTTCAAGTCAGAATAGTATTATATCAAATAATGACTTTAGGTCAGATAAAGCAGTGTATTACAACAACTTGAAGTTAGATTTAGCACTGCATCAAATATGACTTCGAGTCAAATTTAGTACTGTATCAGATATGACTTAGAGTCACATTTAGTACTGTATCATATATGATTTAAAGTCACATTTAGTACTGTATCAGATACCGACTTCAAGTATATTGCTTTACTTTTGTTCCTAATACCTTCATTTTCTAAACTTTGTCATGCATTATAATAACATTAGTACTGTATCAGATACCGACTTCAAGTATATTGCTTTACCCAATACCTTCATTTTCTAAACTTTGTCATGCATTATAATAACATTAGTCATTCTGTCACGCATTATAATAACATTAGTCACTCTGTCATTCATTATAATAACATTAGTCACTCTGTCATGCATTATAATAACATTAGTCACTCTGTCACGCATTATAATAACATTAGTCACTCTGTCATGCATTATAATAACATTAGTCACTCTGTCACGCATTATAATAGCATTAGTCTGTCACTTATTATAATAACATTAGTCACTCTGTCAAGCATTATAATAACATTAGTCACTGTCATGCATTATAATAGCATTATTCACTCTGTTACGCATTATAATAACATTAGTCACTCTGTCACGCATTATAATAGCATTAGTCTGTCACTTATTATAATAACATTAGTCACTCTGTCAAGCATTATAATAACATTAGTCACTGTCATGCATTATAATAGCATTATTCACTCTGTTACGCATTATAATAACATTAGTCACTCTGTCATGCAATGCAAGAACAAGTCACTCTGTCATGCATTGTTATAACAAAGGTCACTGTTATCCAGTGCAATAACAACAATCACTTTGTCATGCAATGTAATACCAAAAGTCACTCTGTCATACTAAGTATTAACAAACGTCACCCTGTCACGAATTATAGTAACAAACATCACCGTGTCACGCCTTATAATAACACTGTCGTGCAGTGCAATAACAACAATCACTTTGTCATGCAGTGTAATACCAAAAGTCACTTGGTATGTCTTACAGTATTTTAAAGCGTCAACATAATACGAAACTGCAATCTGCGATATAGATTTTCTAAGGGAAATAACCCAATCTGGAACAAAACAAAATATTGTAGTGGTCTCCTTGTATCTCTCATATGAGCAGTATCTGTTATCACATATCTAATATTACGTTGTTCATTGAGAATGTTAAAATTTACAAGATATTTTACTGAGCCAGTTTGTCTTTTGATGTGATTTTATGCACATTTTTTTATATATCCCCTAGGTACACCTAATATCCACATAAGATTTTATTTATTTCTGTATTTTTGTTTCGCAGCAATTATCTATCTATCTACCTACCTACCTACCTACCGACCGACCGACCGACCTACCTACCTACCTACCTACCTACCTACCTATCTATCTATCTATCTATCTATCTATCTATCTATCTATCTATCTATCTATCTATCTATCTATCTATCTATCTATCTATCTAACTAACTAACTAAAGCAGTCTTGTTGCATCAGTGTTAATGTTTAAATGTAGACGATTTCCTCATATTTGAAGAACTACCCTGCACATTTGTTTTCAGAAATAATTTATTCTCGCATGTGAAAATTTAACTTTGTTGTTAATCTTATGTATTCATTGTGTTACCACACTGATAAAAGTATCATACTCAATATAAGTACAATCTGAGTTCGGGGATAAGTTTTGAGAAATTTATTAAAACACTGACCGTCATTTAAGTCCTTCCCTGGAGAAAGTGCATATTTTTCACTCTTACATTTTCAGAATTGCCGCCCAACTTTAACATTTCTCATTGTAACGATACAACATTCATGTGTTACAACAAACTACAGTGTGTGCCAAAACAAAACAAGTGTGACGACAGTCTCCAGTGCCACGACGGAAGTGACGAGGCTGATTGTGATTACTTCTTTGAGGCTTTAAATAGTAAGGAACTTTTTCCTAACGTCGTCTTCGCCTAGTCGGAATATCCCACCGTATGTTAGAAATAAACGTCGAATATAAATAATGGCTATTTTGAATTGCACTCAAGCCAGTTATTGATTGTGTCTGATTAATTTCTTTAATATCACAATGACTAGACGATATGTCATCACTAATCGTAACGTAAGCAATCCAATCGGTTGAGGAATATAAAACCCTGCACGAATAACATAATAAATCAAAAGTGCATGTATTTCATTGATTATTGGAACGTAGTTCAATTTACATTTCCACACCTGTCATTTTTGGAAGAATCTGTTCTTCGCACATCTAGCTGGATGTTTGTCCGCCAAAACTTAACAAACCGGGAAGTAGCACTACGATTACCTCCAAGTCTCTTTCAGAGTCGAAGTTATTGGACTAACATCGGAAAGATGTGAGCATGCTCCGAATGTGTCTCCACCCAAACGGAACACCTCGCTGCTTTTCTAACATTTTTCCTAGGAGGTACATCAATAAGTAATACCGTGTAGAAACAGAGAAATCGCCAGAAATGTTGAATATTTCAGTCACATGATCATATTATCAAAGCAATATATAACAATGTCGCAGTATGACACCATTATGGAATTATTTGCTAACGTTCAGTTAAAGAAACGTCTTTTAATGAGCTCACACTTGAAAACCTAAATGATTGGGCCAATAATATCTTTACTCAAATGAAGTTAGATTGCCATTTATACTTGTGTGTAATCAGATTCTAAAAAATAACACCCGTGTCTGAAAATTTCGGTATTGAAAGCCTTTATGACCTGTATGACTTGTTATAGGTCATTAATGAAAGCATATATGACCTGTATGACTTGTTATAGGTCATTAATGAAAGCATTTATGACCTCTATGACTTGTTATAAGTCATTAATGAAAGCATATATGACCTGTATGACTTGTTAGTCGAGTCCGTAATGAAATACGTGATGATGTGTGATGTGTACATGACATTATTGGGTGAAAAAATTGCATGTTTATCAAATAGTCGACACAGTTTACATAGTATATGCTGTTTTCTACTTTCAATATGACAACATGCTAATACATCACTTTATGTGAAACTGACTAACGAAGAATTGTCTTTACTGATTGGCTGCGAATGTGATACCTTTTGATTTTACTATTGCTATCGACATTTTGGCGGGCGATTTTCGAATCGATTGTCTAAAGTGTCTTAGGGAAAAAAAGAGGGGTCACATCTGTCGGAATCTAGCCAATATTCCATTCAGGAGCTCTTAAAAATTAAAACTAAAGGTATCAGTAAATGGATAAAGGTCGGGGGCCGCATACATAGCACATTGAACCCACTCCATGACAAGCGTGGTCTAAATGTTAACTTACATAAGAAAATAAACTCACCTCTGTTTAGAGAAGAATAAGGACATAAGCCGGTCTCGCTGACAGAAAGTTATGCAATGCGAGCATCTACATTTTATGCATCCAGTAATCATGCCTTCGTATGAATATCCAACAACCGGAATGTTTCGTGATAAAACCGACATATATTACATTGTAAGCATCCTTTCTGAAATCAATGTATATGGCTTGTCTAAAGTAACTGACATCACACATTAATTTCTATTGGTGATCCAGTCTTGAAAGATGATGTTGTTTGTGTTACATTTTCTATTAATTTGGATGGACAGTTGCTCCGTAAATGTATTTAAAAAATCTACTTTCAGATGTTACTGTTTATAGAAATGTGCATTATTAATTCAGTTAGCGTCTCGGACTGTTTATTTAAACGCACTAAATGAATGATGCATCGTCCGATGCTGAATGAACAAAATTATTTGTTCTTCTTTCTTTCTAAACTATTTCCATAAAAATAAAAACTATGTGAAGAACAGAATCTCAACTTATATATAACGTTATGAATGTATTTGAATAATTTGAATAATGTCCGGCTTTAGCTCGCCAAGGTTAGCAAAACCTGGACATTATCAACTCATTTCAGAAACTCAATATCAAATCATTACCCATTCGAAATCTCTATATACAATTACAACTACTGTGGTATTTATGAGGTGCTTTCCCAATCATTGACGGAAAGGTATTAGGGTTTCCCGATTGGATATTCCATTTACTTTTTAAAAATAATATCTTAATTAGAATTAGTGTTTAATTGCATCATAATAATAATTACCTCATGGTAGACACGAGTATCGTGTGTCTCAGTGTTTAGCATATTCTGTCTTACCTTTGAATGTTTTCTTACTAATTTTCTTGTGTCTGTTTCAGGTGCAAGCACACATGATAGACAATGGAGTCTGTACGTGATGTTACTTCCTGGACTGGTTTATATTTGGTTGTATTTATGACCAATATAACGTGTTAATTTTACTGTGATATTTACACTAATTCCATCAATTTTAAGAGGAGGGAGTTCTCGTTTAAAGCTGGATTTGTGAATTGATAGCTTGTGTAAGGATGACTGTTTGGGGACGAAAAAATGTTGTTATCACAAATCTAAGACTCCAGCAATTTAGTCGTAATCAGCATTCTGCAAGAACTCTATGTCTCACAGGCAGTTTGCCAAATATTTTCTGTTTTGTTTTGTTGATTTTGTTAGTTTTCGGGTTCACAAAATATGGTAACAAGAGTTATTTCCCTTTTACATGTTTGCGTTTTAGGGTCGGCAACTTCGAAATAAGAGGATAGCATGTATATTTTGTAAATTAATTCATCTGCGTTAGATCTGTGTTCATTTGCCAGGCCAAGATGGGTAGGCTGCCCCACATACACTTTTTGCTCTGATTGCGAAAATTAAACTATGTTTAACCAATTAGCAAAAGACATTAAAGTGAACACAGACCAAGCAATTTTGAAATGTGTGTGTGCGTCTGTGAATTGACAACGAATAAGTTGAATGTTGGGTATTTTGTGTAAAGACTCTACGCCACTTCAAAAGAAGGGGTGGGGCTGGACAGGTGCACACAGTGCTAAAAGGACAAACACTTTTACGTTGGAATTTTAGGACAGATTAGACTTATGGTAACAGTTATGACTAATCTCTAATTTGAATCAATTGTCCTAATCGTTAACCCAATCCTTAACTTTTCAAAACATTTTTTAAACGTGTCCCTCAGGATTTGTCACAAGAGAAACATTGGACATGAAGGTCTTATCCAACACACAGCATTCGAAAATCCGCATCTTGCAATACCATCCATGTCAAAGATATCCAGAGCAATGGACGGAAATGAAAATGAAAGGAAGCAAATATATGCTGTCAATATTATACGCGGTAACATATTTGGTTTTATCTTGGGTGTATTATCATAATTCATTATTTTGTGGTATGTTTGATTTTATCTGGGGTGTATTATCATAATTCATTGACTTTGTGGTATATTTGATTTTATCTGATAGGTATTGTCACGATTTGGACCATTGTACCGCAAGAAATAAAAAAACAAGAAAAAAAACACATCAAAGTGATTAGCGGAAGCGGTAAATAGATGTGGACATTTGCATATGCAGTGCTCAGTATAAAAGTTAATTTGACCCGTTCTTATGATGGTATAGTTTTGTAACCTTTTTCACGAGGATTTTTGCAAGCTCCTTTGCATCTATTTCATAAATGCGTCTTTGTGCACGTACGTCTTAACCAGACAAGCATTACAATTAATATAGATTTATGGAAAATGTCACAATGCTTCCCTCCAGTAGTCAAAGTATTGTATGTTGCACCATTAACATCATTGTCGTCGTCGTCATTATTTTCATCATCCTCAACACCACCCCCATCCTAATCATCATCACCATCATTGTAACCATCATCATCAATTTTTCAATATTTTCATTTTATAGTAGATTGGTCTGTCCAGTAAGGAATGATTTGTGAGAACCGTTTATTTTATTTAACCCTTTATGTTTTACTGAGATTTACAATGGCGGCATAATTTAATTTCCTAACCACGGTTTATCATTTATAATTGAAATTCTTTTTATGGACATTTCTGATTATGAGCAAACCATTTTATATAACTAAGTTTTGAATAGAAGAAGGGACACACACATCTAATTAAATTATATATGTAATTATATTTAATAAGACTTTTGAAATTATATGTAATTAAGAAAATTGTTTTATTCGTATATTTGAAATGACCAGAGGTGTACACACAGACACACCTACACAGACATGTACACACAGAGACACGTACACACAGAGACATATACACACAGAGACACGTACACACACAGAGACACGTACACACAGAGACACGTACACACAGAGACACGTACAAACACAGAGAAACGTACACAAAGAGACACGTACACACACAACAATATATTTGGTTGAATTATATACTTGTCCACTTTGAGAATAGTAACACAAGGAATACGAGAGAGACATGTAACTGAGAAAAAAAGTAATGGCTTCAAATGCATACACATCCAGTTATGGACTGTAATGTTTTACAGATCTAAACATCATTAGTCCGATTTGACTTAAGAATATATTTCTCTTTATTTTAATGTTATAAGACGTTCCATATATGTGTAACCTGTACAATTTCTTGTAACAAGTCCTTTTGATTTGGAATAGCAAACCGATCCATACAACACGATGCCACAGACATTAATGATCATGTCACCTGAATTATATTTTTTCGAAATATAATTTTGTCTTATTTGTTTCAAAAAGCAGACTTTGTAGTCATCTCTTAAACTGACTAAGATAACTTTGTCAGGATTGCAAAAGTACCTATCTAAAGAGAACACAGCTTTTGCTAATGGAAACGGGTTTCTCGAGGCATGTGGTCTATCATTAAACGTTGTCTAATTATATAAATAATTAGATTTTTGCATTATAAATAGTCTTGTTTTTAAAAGCCATTTATTTGAGTGAAGTAGTTAAGCTTCAGTAGAACACAACCAAATAGATCATCCCTTCGGCAAATAAAATAGGGCTTTTGAGCCAAAAGTTCTCTGAATACAGGTGAAAACACTATACAAGTGATTACAGGTGAAAACACTGTACAAGTGATTGAGCAGTATAGTGAGACATAAGTGACTGAGTAGTACAGTGAAACTGAGCGGTAAGTATAGCGAGAATGAGCAGTAAGTACAGTGCGACTGAGCTGTAAGTAAAGTGAGACCGAGCCGTGTATAGTGAAACAGCTGTACAGTGAGGATGAACAGTAAGCATAGTGAGACAGGGCAGTACGGTTAGATTGAGCTGTAAGTAGAGTGATACTGAGCTGTAAGTAAATCGATATTGATCAGTACAGTGAGATTGAATAGTACAGTGAGACTGAGTAGTACAATGAGACTGAGTAGTAAGTATTGTAAGACTGAAATGTACATTGAGGCGGAGCAGCAAGTTGAGACTGATTGGTACAGTGAGACAGCTGTAAAGTGAAATTGAATAGCACATTAAGATTGAGCAGTAAGAATAGTAAGACTAAGCTGTACAGTGAGACTGAGCAGTAAGTACAGTGAGACTGAGCAGTAAGTACAGTGATACTGAGCAGTAAGTGCAATGAGACTAAGTATATACGGTGAAACTGAGCAGTACATTGAGACTGAACAGTAAAAACAGTGAGACTTAGCAGTAACTACAGTGATAACGTTATCTCTCAGTACAGAATGTCTTTTATGGCAGTGGTCTTATAAAACAGGTTTTAGTGTGGAATTTGGAACGGACAGTACATGTGTTGAATTTATCCTTTAACATAGCATTGCTTCTTGCTATATTTCTGTACAATTTAACATAGGGATAAGACGCTAGTTCATACCATTATCATTGCTATTTCTCTACAATTTATCACAGCAATAAATTGCTAGTTCGTATCAATAGCAGTGTTCAATGTTGAAGGCAATGTTGTAGGTTGGTCTAATTCCATATTGAAAATATGCAAGTATGATAAATCTGGTCCCACTGATATGAAAAGTTGTGCTTTTGTTTTGTTATTATTACAATTTCGTATTTGTATTTTATGATGTGAACATATTTTCATTTTTTACACTTTGTAACAGCTATTAGATTTCTAGGCTTTTTTGTTTGTTTTAAATCCTTAACTATATATCCTTTTTAAAATCCCAAACTGTTGTAAATATTCTAATTTCAACAACAGAAGACCTTCGCAATTTTGTCAACCTTTTGCATCTTTCATACAACATGTGTGTGTGTGTGTGTGTGTGTGTGTGTGTGCGCGCGCACTGACATTTCATATATTCGATTAATACATTCCTGGTTAACATTTTGGACCAACTATTGTGAATGATGTTTCAACTCATAGTCATAAACATGTGTTTACACTGCTTTGAAGATCATTTTGTCCCCAGATACAAATAAATATATCATCCTGTCTACCTGTTACTTTGCAGATATCGCAGAAAGTCTTATAACTAAATATGCCGCCACTTGTTACTAGGAACTGTATTAAACGTTTTGGACACTGTTTTGATTAAATTTTAAATAGTTCTGAATGGAACTAATTTATATTTCGTGTAAATTGCTCAAAATGAATGCTCCCTCTCTATATATGACTATTTCAATTTTATACAGTGAGTCCAATGAGAGAGCTATAACAGGATTTCCGATGTTACAAAAACAATTCTCTGTTTACTAATGATCTCAGATGTCCTTTTTGAATTCAGCATTATAGTTTCAAAGATGTCGGTCTTATATAAAGCAGGAATCCTTATTTTAGTATTTTAGAAATATCAAACAACTACAAGAATACAATTTTGATATCTTTTTCTGCCATCTATTTTCGTGTGCAAAACGCAACCCAAAATGCAAGCAGCGAGGATGCGGACCGTCCCGCATAATGATATTGTTAAATATTATCATCTGCTGGAGTCGTGATTGTGCTCCACAAACCTGCCTGGAAAATTAATGACGCTCAAATTAGAATTTTGTATAAAATACGACAAGGCATTCTTAAGAAATCTTTTATTAATCTGTTTCGTGTGTTATGCAAAAACTAGACCAACCATTTTCTTACACAGCAGGCCATTCGCAGAATTGTACACTTAGCTAATGGCACGTGGTAGGATTCGAAATTTAGAACAAAATAAATTGATTTTGTTACCTGAATCGCAAACAACGTTGTTGACTGATAAGTCCATTTCGAAACACCCTTTTCTAGGCTTTGTTACATAAAAATCCTAATTTTGTTCACGTGCAATGTCAAAACAATTTTAAAAATTAAAACAATATCTCAGTGACGTCATACAATAAATGGTTTAATATGTAATGTGTGAGTTATCGTTCGTGTTGTTTGAATATAGTAAAGTGGAGGTAAATCTGGTTGAATTAACTAGAATAGATGGTGGCTGGTTGTCCCATTACTCCCAGTGACTCTAAAATGAGTTCCAGATCATGAGCTTGAGTAAGTACTCGAGATTTGAGAGCTTACACGCTGCCGCCGTTCCATTAAGCAAAATAACTGTACATAATTATTCAAAGTTGAAACCAACATCAATGTTTAAACAAAATGAAGAAAAAAAATAAATACATAAAATAAAAACGATTGCATGTTTTTTTTTTCTTTCTCGAAGTCAAAAGTCTTTAAAATATATTGTTTTACATGTAGACAGTACCGTGGAAGGGAGATCATTCGTTTTGTTTATCTGGTTTTGTAGAGAAAATGTGTGTCGTCTACTGTCGGGCAAAGTGACTACTTGATATGTTATATATAAGTATTGTATTTTTATAATTAAAAAAAAACAACAGAATAAAATTACTAGTGTTTTTGCACATAATTTGTCTTGTCATAACTATAACCAGTTGACCTGTTATGTACTTGCTTGTAGCTTCTCGTGGGTCGGTGGATCATTCCGGGCTTTTCCCGGGTTCTTCCTCCACCATTAATACTGTTATATTGTGCTGAAGATGGCGTGAAGAACATGTAGTATGCTATCACACCCAGTCACATTACCCAGACACGAGGCCAAACACTAACCTCTTAATGCTGATCTACTATCGAGGCAGATGTTAGTACCATTATTGTAAGTCTTTGGTATGACTCGGTCAGGGTTCAAACCCGCTACCTCCCGAATCCGAGGCGGACGCTCGAACCTCTAGGCCACCAGTGCATGGGTCGGTAAGGAGGAAACTAGTTCAGGCAAGACCTGCTTGGAAAGACTTGTATTCATATCGACCTACCGATTTAAGAGAAAGACAGAGATAGAGACGGAAAGACAGGTTGAAGTCTATAATACAACTTAAAGATATATTTTCGAAACAATCAAGTGTTGACATGGGCTTAAATTCATTATAATTCATATGATTTTGTAAATTATTACATCACATTACATGATATGCGTTGAGAAGTCGAAACATGTACGTATGAAAACCAAACAAATATTGACCTATGCTTTACTTTTTCTCTGTTTAACGCCATTGTTCAGTACACTATTATACACTACACGGCAGACAGTATATTTGGCGGAGGAATATTTGAGGAAGAATCTACTCGCTTTAGACACTGGCAAGCTTTCTCACATACCTACATTGGTCATACAAATAAACCATGTCACATACATAGAGGTGTGGCGTGTTTGTGATATGTAAAGGCGAACGCCTTATACCAATCGACCGCCCAAGACCCCAAATACGGACGTAATTTTGCTTTATCCATGTTGCATGTGAAAAATACTCTTTCAGCGTAATGATAAATACAAATAATATACAGCTGACAAAACGTGGCAAGTAAAATTATGGGAAACACTTCTGTACTTAAAATCTCCATAACTCTTGCATAAAAAGCGTACCAGAATAGAAAAGAAATTAAACAGGAATACATTTGGAATAGCGAACATTAACCTCATCACTCAGCCACTGGCATCTATGTTGATATGTTAATAGAATATCAAAGAAAACATTCGTTATTGTCGTCATTTAACAGCCTTGTCGCGTGGTCTTCAGTATGAACTCAGACCTGGCACGAGCACATGGCAAGCACTCTTAATACCAGCGACTCTGTCAGTTAGTGATGCATACCAACCAGCGCTACGTACATGCCAAGACAGGTCTTCCAAGCTAGTCCATCTCTCCAGTGACCTAGTGGTTAGAGTGTCAGCTTCGAATGCGAGAGGTCGTGGGTTCGACCCCCGACTGAGTCATACCAAAGACTAAATAAAAATGGTACTAACAGCTACCTCGCTCGGTACTCAGCTTTAAAAAGGATCGTGTTACATGATAATGTGACTGGGTGGAGTATCATGCGCAGACTGTGCTAGACATCACTATAAACTGCCAAATGCAGACATAGTGGCTATAGGACTGAAAAAACCGTTAAAGCTACGTTTCAAATCACACAGACACACACACACTCTCTCTCTCTCTCTCTCTCTCTCTCTCTCTCTCTCTCTCTCTCTCTCTCTCTCTCTCTCTCTCTCTCTCTCTCTCTCTCCAAGCTAGTCGAAAGTTTTTTCAGCCATGTTTATTAAAAACATATAAGTGTGTGTGTGTGTGTGTGTGTGTGTGTGTGTGTGTGTGTGTGTGTGTGTTACTGCGTTCTTTTGTGGCTGTGGCTGCGTTCGATTGTGCGTATGTGTGTGTGTATGTGTGTGTGTGTTTGTGTGTTCGAGTAAGGATCATCCGGATAGAAAGACATTTCATAATGAGAGAGAGAGAGAGAGAGAGAGAGAGAGAGAGAGAGAGAGAGAGAGAGAGAGAGAGATTTGCACGCTTCTGGGCTGCTAAACCTTAGAAAAAGAAAGAAGCACGGTCAACATATTTTGTACCACTTTAAAATTAACAAATAATTTTATTTTCTAGGTTATAAAGTGAACCTTATAGAGAAACGTACAGTATTGTGAATTAAATCCATAATAATCCTTAACGTTTTATCACAAGTTAGAAATAATTGAGTGTTCGGCATGAATACCAGACCGTGAATGTGCTGGTGTACTCATAACCTTTAATGTGCTGAAGTGTCAATAGTCTTGATGTATCGCAATGACATTGTGCAGTACTAGTTTTAATGAATTCACAACAATCCCAAAATAGTGCTTAGTCCAAAGAGTCATGAACTTTGTAATTCCAGTAAATGATTTCAGCAAGTGATTCCACTCAAACAAAATCTAAACAGAACATTTAATACATACGAAGACTGAAAATAAATAAGACACAGTATTCAAAATAATAATTATAATTATGTATGAATTACTGGTTATATCTTCTCTCCGTATATGCATCCAATCGACTCAGATACGGTTCTAGGGCGAAATACCCCTCACGTGACGTATGTCGCAACATAACCTGACTTCATCATCAAAAACTAAAATACCGCAAACCTTTTTAAGGTTCATTAAATAGAACCAAAATGAACAACCTATATTTATAGTTCATTATCATACAATAAAGTTTACACCCATGAACAAAAACTACATATATTTACTATCTTGTCCTCATGATCATTACAATATATAATCATGGACAAACATTAAACAACAACATAGATATACGTAACAATACTTATTTCTGCTTGAAGTGAACTTAACCATCAGCTAGTGATGCATACCTAAATGATTTCTCTACCCTTCCATCCAAAACACCCAACCAAACTGGATATTGTCAGTAAAAGAGCCATCCGTCATCATTTTACTTTTATATCAATCGTTTAAAAAAAAAATCCAGAGTCACAGGTGTTTCGTCTAGGTTCTCTACAAAACCTGCGAAGACAATACTTTCCTTAACATATCTGATCATCTGGGTTCATCAGCTGATAGTTCAATTCCAAGTTTTCTTACTGTATTAGTTTGATTTGATGCTCCATGGAAACACGCTAAAAATTGCCATACCTGGAGTCACTTAACATATGAAATTGTTTTAACCTTCAGATCTAAGTAACATCTAACATAGAAAGTCGCTAAAATTGTCAGACCTAGATAACACCAAACATAGAAAGTCTCTAAAATTGTCAGAGCTATATAACACCAAACATAGGAAGTCGCTAAAATTGTCAGACCTAGATAACACCTAACATAGAAAGTCTCTAAAATTGTCAGAGCTATATAACACCAAACATAGAAAGTCTCTAAAATTGTCAGACCTAGATAACACCAAACATAGAAAGTCTCTAAAATTGTCAGCCCCGATAAAGTGAATAAATGCCAGATGAAACACGCACTATCGTGTATTGTAGAAAATGACAACGAGAATAGAAAATGTAAGGTGTATTCTGTACTGTCGGTCGTAGTTTGCACTATATGATAATAGTGTTCCTCCCCGGCTTATTGCACATTCCGGCTTTATTACATCGTCCTTTAGTCCGGCCTTATTACAGAGTCCAGGTTTATTACACTGTCCCTTATTACACAGTCCAGCCTTGTTACAGAGTCCGGGTTTATTACACAGTCCGGCATTAATAATTTAAACTATTTGGTTTGCAGAGCATGCACATAACAAACTGTGTGTGAAAACAAGTCAATTAATGAATATACTTATTTTCTTCTCAAAATGACATATTTTGAGGTGTAGAATGAAATGTGAATAACTTTGATATAACGTCCAGTCCTGTATGTCATGCTTGGTTTGACTAGGAAAGATTATTCTTCTCATAAAAAAAAAAACTCCAAACAATTGTTTGCATCTGGCGTAAATGGTTTCCCCTTAAGAGCTTAATAAAGATTTGGACACCTAACATTCAAGGTTTATATCGTCACCTTTAATTTGTTGTATATATTTGTGGAATTATCAGGACCGGATGAGGTCACGTGTCAGTGTCGGAAAAGGGGTGTGTGTGTGTGTGTCAAAATTTCAAAAGAGATCTGACTTTCATCGAAAGTGTACCAAAGCAAAACTCTATGTGCCTGTTTACCCAAAGTGTGCATAATATCCAATAAACATGATCAATAAGATAGAGAATGTCGAAGTTCACGTGTAATGTAACGGTCGGATTGTGTGTGTGTGTGTGTGTGTGTGTGTGTGTGTGTACGTTTTATTTATTTATAGCCGAAGGTGGAGTTAGGAAAACCCTGGAGGCCGTACCACTCCCCGTCCCTGGATATAATACGTCCTAGGGTACAGGATATTGGTATGATATAAGTTTTCATTATCAGGTTTAACCGTTTTACATAAATGGGCAGCATTAATGTTTTTATTCAATAGTTTGTCAATGCTGAGTATATTTGAACTTTTAAGAGTTCGTAAACATTCTGCAGTCTCTGACACCGAATACATTTAAATTGTAAAGATTGTGTATACGTTTTCTCTGAAGCCCAGTAAACATAATCATTGTAGGTGAGTAAACCTAATTAGTGTTATTGTTACTATTAAGCTTCCTACTTTCTTCATCTTCGTTTGCGTCATGATTAATTATATTATAAACCTTTTATTACAAATATTATTCTTAAGACTCCCGGAAATCAGTTTGATCAATTATCTTCTTGTGTCTTAGTAGTATAATCTCTTTAAATCCCATTAGGACCCAGTAACGGAATAAATATTTAGAATCTTGTAAACTTCGAAATGATATATATTGCTGATTACTGGAATACCTGCTTACTGCGCGGATTTTGCTTATGTTGCGATTTATTCTTGTAATTTAAAATCTTTTGAGATCGCTCCGATAGCATATGCGGTTAGAGCCTCCACCTCGAATCTGACCGAGTCATACCAAAGACATAAAAATGGTACTAGCAGCTGCATCGCTTGTCGCTCAGCATTAAGTGGTTAGTATTAAGACTGGTCTGGTGTCAGGATAATATGACTGGGTGGGACATGTTATATATTTGCTGCATGATGCCCCAGGGCTAGATATAAATATATACAGCCATACTGTAGACATCGAAGAGATATGACTGAAATATCTCTCTCTCTCTCTCTCTCTCTCTCTCTCTCTCTCTCTCTCTCTCTCTCTCTCTCTCTCTCTCTCTCTCTCTCTCGTACACGCACACACAATTTTTTGTAAACGTTCTTTACAACTGATCGAATTTTCCAAAGCGTATTCGGCCAACAAATAGGAAAATGTCAGCTCGTAGCGATTATATATAAATTGCATGCAAATTATGAGTTTGAAGTGCACGTTGACAGATTAATGCTTGGGGAGAATACAAACGTTTGCGTTTCGCAAAAAGCCAAGTTCTATCATTTCTGGCTTTTGTACGTTGTGCAAGTGAAATTTTGCGAATTTTTATTGAACTTTGGATGATTATCATATATGAACATCTGAAACACATTATTTGAACAACTTGAACCACCATTTACTTTCTAACATGTATATTAAAAGGTATTACGTAAACAATCTTTGAAATCAGCAAAAACAGAACGAATGGAGTAATGTTTGAATTAACTCCCTTAGTTCAGTAGGCCCACAACATATCAAGGAGATTTCAGTTTTTGCAGAAGTGGGGGGCGGGAGGTGGCTTGTAGCAAAATATGAATGGAGGGGATGTTAGCAGAACTTGATTGGAGGGTTTGTGGTTAAAACTTGATTTGCCTGGGTGTGACGTGGGAGTGCTGCTGTAGATATGGCATATATTCGTAAGAAATTATTAAGGAGTTGTAGGACTTGATATTTGTTTGGACATCACCGTATCTACCACTGACCTTGTCGATAAATGTGTGCTTAATTGTGTCGTAGAAAACATGTTCTGTTTTGTATTGGCGATATATTATGGTGTGGGTATTTTTGATGCACCATATTGTTTATGTGTCCCTGTCAAAGGTGATGATGACGTTGATAAGTCAATTTTAGTTAAAACTATTACATGTAGAAATACATTTCGATACAAAATCGTCTAGAGTGGTGCTATTTTCTAGAGTGGTGCTAGTTTATAGAGTTGTGCTATTCTCTAGAGTGGTGCTTTTTTCTAGTGGTGCCATTTTCTAGAGTGGTGCTATTTTCTAGAGTGGTGCTATTCTCTAGAGTGGTGCTATTTTGATTTACGCAGCTACAGCTCATACATTTTAATATTAGGCACCACTGACCATACAAATGAAAGGATACCTTCAAAGATTTAATATTAGCGGGGTCTTTTTTCTTCTAATTTAGTTGGGAAAACCCCATTGCTATTCAGTACGTGTAAGCTACATGATGTGTAGACCTAGAAATCATAGATTTCTTGTTGTAACTGCTTGATGGACACAGGCTAATGATTCCTATAAGGAAAGAAATTGTACAATATGTCCGTCTCAATAAATAGGAGATATTACTATCTTCCCTCGTGTTCGTGTTTTAATTATGAAATTAAAAACTGTAAAACTCCATATTCTGCACCAACATTTATAAATATAATCAATGAATGAACACATGTAGCATGCTACTCTTAAAGCATTGAAGGTTAATGTATTTTAGTTCCTAATGCATTGAAGGTTAATGTATTTTAGTTCCGAATGCATTAAAGGTTAATGTATTTTAGTTCCGAATGCATTGAAGGTTAATGTATTTTAGTTCCGAATGCATTGAAGGTTAATGTATTTTAGTTCCGAATGTTATCCATATTAAGCTTTATTTACTTCGTATGTTGTAAACTCTGAAACGTGAGTGTAACAAAGTTTTGTTTTGTCTTGGCCCATATTTATTTAAGCAAATAAACATATGACCAATTAATTTAACATGCGATGAAAGTGGTGATCTGGAATAGCCTGGATTTGTGAAAATAATATAATTCCTCATAATTACAATATTTTTATGAATTGACAGCATTTTCTACGTTTGAATTGGATGTAAAGGGTCACGTGATACTGATCTGGAATTTTGTACACATCAATAAATTATGCGGACTACTTTTGGTTTCCAGTTTCCGGATCGTTTCATGTGAAGTTGTATATGTATCAACGCCTTACACCCTCATAATAACAATATTAAGATCCCAGCCACCCACTCATGTGATTTCCGACAAGAAAAATGACAAGCCACAGATTAAAATAGACCATTATAAGTTTAAACAATGTACTTGCACAGACCTTCCTGCACTATATCACTCACCCCATCTGCCGAAGAAGGCATATGGCAGGCTTTAGAAGACAATCTTCGGTAATTATTGCATTTCACCTCAACAACATGTTCCAGCAGCGATTATTAAAAGTGTGGGTCAAATGTCAACCAAGTGATATTACTATAAATGGACTCGATTTCGCGTTTGAAAGATAGTAATGTCTAGAAGGAAAAAAAACGACGTTGCGATAAAAATAAGTGCCATACGCAATCGTAATTTTCAAAAATAACCGCAACAAAACCAATTTTTATATATTAAATTAACAATTATAACAATATACCACTGGCATGACCCTCTATGACATTCTACCCAATATTACTGTATAGAAGAATCAATGAATCTTGGATAGCGAAGATCGGGCTATGAATTATATCGCCGTTAAGAGGCTAATGAAAGAAAACTTCCATGTACATAAAAATTAATGTTTTGTTCATTAATTCTGATGATCTGATCTTAGAAAGCAAGTAAATTGTAATTATGAGGATAAATTGATCGTGGTTTCGTATTTCTCGACATGTAAATTTTACCATATCACTCACAAAGTTTACATACAGGCATTCGGATTTTTCTAATTTGTGATTGATTAAGTAAAATTAAAACATCGATAAATACCCTCCCTTACTCTTATAATATTATCACATTTATATCAATGCAACTGTGTGAATTAAAAAGGCATATACATGTAGTTAAAACAGAAAGGCATATAGTTCAAACTGAAAGGCACATAAGTAAAGCTGAAAGGCATATAGGTAAAACTGAAAGGCATATAGTTCAAACTGAAAGGCATATAAGTAAAGCTGAAAGGCATATAGGTAAAACTGAAAGGCATGTCGTCAAGACTGTAACTTAAACTATATAAAGAAATCACTTCTTCTTATCAATATTTATCAAACATCAGTAAAAATGATGATGTAAGAATTATGCCTGTTTTGGTGCATGAAAAGTATTGTCACACACAAACACACATATAAATACACAGATGTATGTATGTATGTATGTATGTATGTATGTATGTATGTATGTATGTATGTATGTATGTATGTATGTATGTATGTATGTATGTATGTGGAATTTGTTAAATTCAAATACAGTTGGTAATATAATAAAAGGAGTACATGTGTTATTTGTATTATCATGATTCACGTAGACAATGCTATGAATGAAAAATGAGGATTGCTTCGCGCGCCTTCAAAATTAATTACACCATAAAAATGTCGTTCATTCAATTGTATAATCCTAAGGGTATCTTCCGTCAATGACACTGACAAATAAATTGTGATGTAACGTCCAAGACAAACCTTTACACGATAATGAACATAATTATTACGCCCAAGATGTCCACTTGGCCCTCGAATAGGATGTCACGCATGCTTGAACGGCCAATCTCATCGAGTCCTTAATTTGTCTTTAAGGTAAGAAATGCAATCATCGAGTATTAAGAGATTAGTGGTGAACTTGTCGAACTTTGTATCAGATAATGGAATGGCAATCAATTTTATCGAGCATGTCCATCTAAGAAAAGAATTAGGAGGGATTCCATGCCTCAAATAAATCTCTATGTCTAAATCGCTTCCTTAATCCTCCGTTGACACGTGTCTGCGTCATAAAGCATTGATAATATCAAATGAAAATAGCTGGATTTTGGAAAATAATCTATCTACTAGTTATTAATAATAAAAATATTTAAATTGGAATATAGGTCTTACCATTTTACATTATTTTTCGTACTAGAATTAGTACTTAATGTTTTTATTGAGTTTTGAAAAACAGAAATTACAAGTAGTAGTAGTAGCAGTAGCAGTAGTAGTAGTAGTAGTAGTAGTAGTAGTAGTAGTAGTAGTAGTAGTAGAAATAGTTGTAATAGTAGTGTATATATAACAAAATAAGAATAAAATAGTTTTAATAAACAAAAATAAGAATAGCTTAAAACAATAAGTACAGGACAGTACATTTCAAAAGCAATCTGCTAGAATTTAATATTTACCATTCTTTCTTCTTTCTTTTGCATCGCAACTCTGCAACCGTAATATTGTTGGAAATATTAACTGTTTGAAAGAGGTTGTTCAGCTGATGATAAAAGTCTCTTGTATGAAATCGGATACAGGTACATTAAAAATATACTTATGATCTTCGCCTCATTGGACTTTCTGATCTTCATTTTTATCTATGTCATTTCACTATAATAAACTGCATCATCGTTGTTGTTGTTGTTGTTGTTGTTGTTGTGTTTAACGCCATTTTTCAGCACAGGATAGGCTATACATGGCGGCCAGTATTAATGGTGGTGGAAGAACCCGGAAAAAATCCAGGAAAGAACCACCTACCCAAGCTTTCTCACATTCCAACATCGGCCAAATCTGAGACTCGAACGCACGCAGTCAGAGGTGAGATGGCAGTGATCCGTAACGGTGAGCGCTTTAGATCACTCGGCCACTCTGAGCCCCTTTTGAAACATCGTTTAATCAGATGTAAGCATTTGTTTGAGTGTGTGTGTGTTGTGTATGTATGTATGTATGTATGTATGTGTGTGTAGGGGGGTGATTTTGGATTTTTTTTTACGTAGCTCTTTAACAATTTGTTAAAGGAAGGCAGCTGTATGTGCCATTTTTTAGTCTTTTGTATGACTCGGGCCGGAATCGAACTCAAACCCCCGACCGCCCCCCCCCCCCCCCCCATTTACCACTCCACCTCCAACACCACTTATTCTCAACCCCCCCCCCTCCCCCCCCCCCGAAAACGGCATTTTAGTAGTAGATCTGTTTGAAACCCACATCGTCGTAATTGTTAGTTATTATTGTCATCGTCATAATCATCAGGCCATCATCGGTTGTATCAATCTCTCTCAACATCATCATCATTAGTATCTCCCCTCGTCTCACCTACACGCCTTATAAATCACTCCAAAATTATATCTTCACTTACAACAAATATTTACAATATATTAATATTTGAACATATCAACAAAAAGAAATTGCATGACAAGAATACTATATTTAAGTAAACATAACATATTATCAATTTTCAAAATTTCCAAACTTAACCAGACTATTTATCAAACTCTTAGGTAGCTCTTTAAAAAATTCAAACTGTCTAGAGTACTCTCTTTAAACATGATGTGGCATTTCTAATAGCCAATAGCTCAAAAGTTTACTTTCACATTAGCCGTATGCACGGAGAGAAGCACTGGCCAATTGCGACGGCAATCAAGCGCGAACTTTGGCTAGATTATTAAACACGCGAACTCCGATAGATAAAAACCTGTGCCACTGTAAGAACGTCATATCCCAATTGGCGCAGGACTAAATCAGTATAGCCGAATCGCAGACATAGTGTAATCTACAGTGTTGTATTGCACCAGGAGAAAGTTTAGGTTTAAGCTGCACTTTATTACTAGCGGATCATTGGATAATACCCATTATGAATACTCTTAAATGGAATTTGTGCTTTAAAATTCAATATTTTGGAATTTAAATCAGCATTTTTATTTCTGTACAGATCCTTGGATATACGACTGTTAGTCTGTAAACAGAGATATAGGATTACGTTATACCAGTTGTGTGAGACTTTGATGTGAAGTTGACAATTAGCTAGAATTGCAAATTGAAAAATTCAGAATGAGCTGATTTCTTTGAAAGATTAAGAGGCATTTGAAACAAAACCATGGATACATATCTTAAACGAGCTTATAAATCTAGGAAGAGCCATCATAGCGCGGAGGAGAACAACTTTCCATTTTGGGATTACAGGTAAATTTATAATTGAGGAAGTAGCTGGAGTGTGTGTGTTTGTGTGTGTGTGTGTGTGTGTGTGTGTGTGTGGAACCGTACATGCATATGTATGTATAATGATAACACAAATAATATATGTCATTGCTTCATTATATTATATTACAAACTTTGAATTTAACACTCTTCCACATACATACGTACGTACATACATGCATGCATGCATGCATGCATGCATGCATGCATGCATACATACATACATACATACATACATACATACATACATACATACATACATACATACATACATACATACATACATACATACATACATACATATATGCGTAGGATATAAAGAACATGCAAACTTAGTATAGAGTTTACTTTAGTCTCTGCAATGACATTTAAATCACATGTATATAAGTTTTAAGGTACCACCAATAATGATTCGTAGTAAGGTACAGAGTTGTTTTGCCTATTGAACTTGTGAGTTACTGTTGTTCAATGAAACTGCTCCTTCCTTTATTTTTCTCGTACTTTGGTCTAAATGTGGGTATATACAAACTTTCAACAAACGTTTTAAAGTTAAACTCGCTCAAATTTGAAATGTTGATTATTTTGTAATTATTACAACACATTCAAAAGAAGCTTGATATTTTATTCATTACGATACAGATAAAGACATTAGATTTGACTTTATGCAGATTGTAACGAGAAACAAAACATGGCTTATCCATTAGCAGTTAAAAGAGTAAATACGAAAGACGATTATATTACGTACAGCATTAGTGTACAGTGTATTATCAGTTTAGAATTATTGTACAATGTATTAATCGACTTAGCATCAGTTTACAGTCTATTAATCAATGTAGCATTAGTGTACAGTAATCAATGTAGCATTAGTGTCCAGTAATCAATGTAGCATCAGTGTACAGCAATCAACGTAGCATCAGTATACAGTGTATTAGTCAATGCAGCATTAGTGCAAAGTATTCAATTTAGCATCAGTGTACAATGTATGTTAATCCATTTATACTTTTGATCCGTCTTTTAATCCTTTAATTTACCTGTAACTTGATGTAGGTCATGTTTACAATACCTTTGATGCCTTATACGCCAGTTTATACTAATTGTTCAAATGGCAATGTACACATACTGTTAAGTATTTGTACGTACGGTTTGAGTTAGTGTATTCATTTGTTGATAACTGCTTTTGCAGTAGAATTAAACGTGTCATATATATATATATATATATATATATATATATATATATATATATATATATATATATATATATAGGGCCAATGAATGGTTTGAGTTGATGCATCTGTTTGAAATTTTGTTTACGTGACAGAACTAAACAGAATGGCTTCGTTTTGCTAAAGAGTTTCAGTATTCTCCCATTAAAACATAGCCTTTAATAAGAGAATCGTTTAAAACGTACAGTTGGTATTTGATCCTTTTTAAAAGCCCGTACTACAAATATACCCATTGTTTGCTGGATGTTGAATGCACTGGACAAATTTGTTCACATTCCTTTGTCATCGTATCCTCTCCGTTTCTTTATATTGTTGTTTTTACATTGTTTGCGTTCTGATATATCTCTTAATTTGGAGAACAGCTGATATGAAGATGTTAGACTATTGGGAGAGAATTTGTAAGCACACAGGGACCATTATGATCAAAGAATGCCTGGAAGGGCATAGTTTCTCATTCGTGTGTTATGCTGCTACTAAATTGCAGTTAGCAATTTAAAGCCATCTTACCCCGCCCAGCCATGCCATGACCTAGTTTCCTCTTTAATATTTACCAGACTTTTATTTCATGTTTTGGAATCAACTTGGAACTGGTTCCCCGGTTGTGCACCAAAATCTCACATTCACATCTAACATATTAAAATAAATTGTCTCTTTGCATATCCATTGTGAAGCGTGTTCTGAGTCATTCGATTTGAAAGCATATATGTTACACCGAGTCCCTTTTTCTACATAATACGCAACCACGTTATAAAGCAATTAACAGGTGAAATGGAACACTCCAATATACTTATTCTCTACCTCTTAAAGTCCACACAGATCTTTTCATTTTTAATTTTACCGTGAAACTCGAGTCCATAAATGAGAAAAGTTATTAAGTGTTAAACACTTTATCTTGCTTGTGTTAATTACTTGTATTCAAAGTTAAATAATTTTACAAGACATTTTATCATTCCCATTACTTTTGTTGTTTCCATTAATAATAATTAATAATAATAGTTCTATTGTTTAATCATCTTTTTCATTTTCTTTTTCAATTTGTCAATTTTTGAAAGGGTTGAATTGTAACATCTTGTGTTGCATTGCATTTACTATACCGTCTCCCACCCTATACACCAACACCACCATCTACATTCACAGAAAACCAAAATTGTACTGGCCCATTTTGAACGCGCATGCAGGTGCGAAATGGATGCACCCCAATTTGCCATGTAACGGCAGGATAAGGTGTGTGGTGTCGATCTTCTGATGATTTTAGTCGTATAATCCCAAACCGTAAACTCTTTCCATTTAATAATCCCTAATAATAAATACTTTAGGGTCACCCACATAGTTGTTTTCGGGATGGGTGGTTGACAAACTTGTAATAGTCAGCTGCTAAGAAGAAATTGGACGGATGGTGGTCAAAACATATTTAGAGGTGAAATCGGGGGGGGGGGGGGGGCAAGTCCACCATCTTCACCCTTGTCCCTGTATTCTTACTCCAATGAAAGCCTTATTATCATTACGATTCTTTATATTGTTAATGGATTCGACGAACTTATTCTTATGGTTTCCGCTTTAATAATAATATGTAAACGTCCTGTATTTTAAAGACAAAAACATTTTCAAATTGTTGCATTTAATCTTGGCAATTAAATCGTATCGTTTTTCTTTCCTTCGGATTCTTTATCTAAAGAATCTCACTGGCTATGCAAGTGTGAGTTTTGAAAAAGGATTTCGCTCAAAAATCAGTCAAACAATTCAACCTATCTGGGGAATCTTTTGTCCACCCTTCTTTATTCTTACTTATGACACCAAAGTCCCTTTTCAACTTCACTGCGTTAACTTTGCTATTCTGGTAGCAACTAATTTTGAATGTGCCTTTTGTTGAAACGCTCTTTCTCTCTCTTCTCGATTGGATTGCTTCAAATGCTATCAGCCAGCTGTAAAAGTTCAATGTTTCAAAAAGCTTTTGTAATCAGATTCATGTGCCTAATCACGGGAACGTGTTTTGTTATGAAGACTTTCTCGTATATTGTCTCATTCTCCGGATAACAAAACACGATAAGATTTGCTTTTGTTGGATCGTGTTCAGGATAGCGATACTACACACCTTTCGAATTTGAAGTTTTCTATAGGTAAAATCTCACAAACATTAATATTTGTCTATAGGTTAAACATCTCAGACATTTATATGTTACCTTTGTAAATGATTTTTCTTGTAAGGGTGAGGCCCAGATTTAACATTTATTATGTGTTAAAATAAGCAGGAATTTACACTAGTACGTTACATAAAAAGTCAGACTGTTCTATATATTTTCAAAAAAATGTTATATGTTGTATGAACTATTACATTTTAGTCGATTCTAATAAGGTAGCTCTGACAAAGTCGCATCTGTGCAAGATACAACGTTTAAGAACTACAAATATTACCATATAAGTACAAATATTACCATGTAAGTACAAATATTACCATATAAATATATATTTTACCATATAAATACAAATAGTACCATATAAGTACAAATATTACCATGTAAGTACAAATATTACCATATAAGTACAAATATTACCATGTAAGTACAAACATTACCATATAAGTACAAATATTACCATATAAGTACAAATTTTACCATGTAAGTACAAATATTACCATATAAGTACAAATATTACCATGTAAGTACATATATTAAAATATAAGTACATATATTACCATATAAGTTTTTAGTAAAACTAAATCTGCGTAATTTACACTTTTCTCTTGCTTCTACTTATGGTTTACTAGTTCTCGTTACAAAAGCTTGCAACTGCAGAAAATACATCGTGAATGCATCTATCACGGGAATACACACACGTTTACTTAACGTCACCACGCTTGCGTCCAGGTAAACTCCAATAGCCCTTATTCATCAAAATATCACTTTCTCACCAGCGAACATCATTATCACAAAGAAAAAAAAACAAATATTAAACCTTTGCTTTTATATCTTTCCTTTCCCAAATTCACTGAACTTTGTGACAAATATTCCCTATTGAATAAATGCAATCAAACGTGTTGTAGTGTAAATGTACTTCGCTCTCTATCAATTCTAGATAAAATGGAAATCGGCCATGGTATACTGCAGAGCACTTATCTTTAATACAACTAATAGACAGTTTATATTGATGATATTGCCAGTCATACGTATCACAAAGATACCCATGTTTACCATTAATTCAGACAAAGAACTATACAGCCGTCAATAACTCTTATGCATACAATGGCAACAGTAACAATCAACACAATCCTTTTGCCATATCCTGCTGAAGTAGCTGTTGACTCTTTGCCTGAAGTCGCTTGGCGCCCGCCATATTTGTTCATGTTGTCATCGGCTGACCTATAAATTTTGTATTTGTTACAAGAGATGAAAGGAAACATGCCGTTATTTAAATTTTGATTAAAATATTTAAGAAATGAGACTTCGACTCTTGCATTGTTTCTATTGATTCTTTCGTTTTTCTGGAGAGGTCGGTAAATTCAAAACTGTGTCTTCGTATCTTCAAGAATATGTCTCCTTGGATTTCTCGGCAAAGGAAGCGATATGCTTTGGATAAAACTGAGTTATCATTCAATCTATCTGACATCTACGTTTTATATTGTTTGACTTTTTCTTTTGAGACTTAAAAATTCTGCATAATTCGGAATCGATTTTAGCTATCTCCCTATGGATTTACGTCAAAATTTGTCTCACTATGCGTTTCTGAGAAGTAACGTATGTGTGGGTTTCACTTCTGATATTTATTGTAGGAAACAAAAGACTCACATATACTAGGCATATCTTGTTGGTCCTCATGCTGTTTTCAATATTGAAGGTAATTTTCACGATGCCTCTGTTGGATGAAAACAAGAGACAATGAGTTGCGTTATCCATATGTGATCACACCAATGTTTTCGTTTGATTCGGCCGTTATCTTCGATTATAGAGGCAGATACACTGGTAGTAACACTGTGCATTTAATTCCCATACCATCTTTATTGGTAATAGGTACTCTAGTAGAATATTTGTATGTTATATGATTATATTTTTAAAAAAAAAAAAAAAACCTAAATGCTAAACTGGTCATTAATCACAACTTATGCTTACGTTTAAACACACTCATATCAGGCTCTAATTGTTTGAATACATTTTCCTCTAAGATAAACCATAGGTACCGTAATCCATCCCGTGTGAGGGTCTCTGAGTGGCCGAGTGGTCTAAAGTATACTCTGTTACGGATCACTGCCTTCTCACCTCTGATTGCGTGGGTTCGAGTCTTGGATTCGGCCAATGTGGGTATGTGAGAAAGCTTGCCAGTAGCTTCTCGTGGGTCGGTGGTTCTTTCTGGGGGTTTTCCCGGGTTCTTTCTCCACTATTAATGCTGGCCTCCATGTATAGCCTATCTTGTGCTGAAAATAGCGTTAAAACCTGCAACAACAACAACCACCCTATGTGTAGATAGATAGCGCCGATCCTTAGCTTTTCCCAGTTGTCACAGCTCAAGACATAATACATTCCAAAATCTTGCAATCCTCTATTCAAAGTTAAAGGAGATTCACATGGTTTCGGTCGATATCCCATACCAAAGTTATGTATTGTTGTCAACTATAAATGTTACTTATTTCTTTATTTCTAATACAGATAAACGTTCGAACTTTTGTAGTGTGGTCACGTAGTGTCATCCCCCCACCCCATCCCAACCCTTTTATTTCTCTTCTGTTTCTACTATTGGTTTCAGTACATTTTTATATATCTGTGTACATAAACTGGGTTGGATACATCATCAAGGGTCCGATATAAAACAAAGTCTCGCATGTCAATACCGTTATGGGTTATGCTGTCGATACTTTTTTTAAATATAAGATAACAATTAAACACCAACATCAGATAGGGATAGAATGCCCTCAGTATATGTAAATGTAGATTATACGACAGTTGTACGACATTAATCACTTATCCGTGTGCTTTCGATATTTGCAGTTATTAATTATACAAACAATTGTTGTACGATATTAATCCCGTATCAGATTCATGTCATAACAGACTAAAAGAATTACAAGTTTAAAATGACCAAATGTTCTCATACTTAAGTATACATTTGTACCAAACTGTCTTATCGATGTTTCTGTTTTCCACGAGTCTACAAAGGCTATAAACTTTGTATCACTGAAATCAATGCCTAAAAGGTTGTATCACTGAAATCAATGCCTAAAAAGGTTTATTGATAGCATCATGAATATTAAGTAAGGATACAGTTGTTCTAGAACCACCTTCAGCCATATTGTGGGATTCTAACTTGATCTGTCTATAGGACAGTTATTCCCAATATGTGGCTGGCCTATCGAGGATTGACCAATTTCATTTTGCGTCTTGTCAGCTTTATATTAAATGACAAAGTGACTTAACATAAAAGTGATTTCTAAAATCATTCATTTTAAAAATTCCATGACAGATCGATGGACGCATTGAAGAGAAATTATGTGCATGTTTAAAACATGTTGAGCAAATTAATTATGCTACCATAGCCACTCCCTCTTCATTTAAATTATTTATATTTGAATATCAATTCAGTCCACGTTTAAAACATATAGAAAATGTTTTATGTGCTGGATTAAGCTGATGTGTTTACCGGCAGAGAAAAGTGCCATTTCCACATATACAGAGTGACTCATTAAGAACGTAGATTTAATTTTAGAAAATCTGCATTTTAAGTTATTATAGTTAGTTTTGCGCCCTGCGTGTTCCAAAATAGAAGTCTCTTTACTCTTTGTATAATATTGAAATTACTTTACCAAATATAACGTTATTCACGTCTCTAATTTGATGACAGAAGGGCTACAATGCGTGTCATTTGTGGCGCAGGCACGTAAATCTGTTTTGGCACGTTGTGGCATGAAGTGGGCTTCAAATCATCTGATTTCAATGGGCGTCAGACCGTATTTTGTATCTCTTATTTGTTAGTGATCAAGTAGACAACGAGCGGTTTCCCGTTACATTCATTACAAGCAGCATTGTTTAGGACCGAATCAATGATTAGTTATTGTATATGATTTCTGTATTGACTATCCATTTAAAATCGTAATAAACTTATTCAAGCGAAAATGTACTAAAAGGGCACGTTTTCCTTAGACGAAGTACAGGCAGTCGCATGTTTTCCTCTTGGATGAAGTACAGACAGTCAGTGGTATTAATCATGTATCAAACGTAATTTTCAGAGTAACGTTTGAAATATTGATAAAACTTTGCTTCCACGATTACCGTTATAAAATAAAGTAATGAAAAAGAAGTTACTCCAGGATACACACTCATGGGTGGTGGTGGTGGTGATGGTGGTGGTGCATGGTGGTTTCAGTAGCATTGGGTTTTATTTTCGAGAAAATATTTTTAAGAGATACATATCATACACATTTATAAACATTCAACTATTTTGACATGGCGACTAAAGTCTAAACTGTGACAAACTAATTGTTATCCCCAGAATGCTGTGAAACCGTTGAGAACATGGTTAATAGAATCAGGTAGTCTTAAAGTTGGAATACATGAGAGAACATCCTAGATGTCAGATTTAAGACCTCTTGTTCTCATACGTGTCCAAAATACAATAAAACAGGGACATGTAAGATTAAGACAGAGTGCGTTATGCAGACACTATATATTTCGCTCTTCTACGGCATTGTTATCGCCATGGTTTCTAACTTATAACCCTCTTTTTAAAAAATGCAGTCTTATATCTTAGAATGTCCCTATTGGAAAACTCTTTCCTTAGAATGGCCTAATTGCCTTCAAAATAGACAACAAATATGCACAAAAATAATGTTTTTTGTTTTTGCTGTATATTTCAGGTCACGAAGAGGGAGTCTCACGACATCGTCATGTCATTCCTCGTCCGGGTCTTCGTATGATGGTAAGTTCCTTTCCAGTGACGTTTAAAAGCGGATGGATTTTTGTGTGTGACAAGGATTGTTATATCAGACATTTAATAATTAATTTATGATAATTTTTTAATAATTGCGAGATTTATCTCACTATTGCTTACTCTGTTAAAACATTATATACACAAGCTCTTTCTAAATATAATATGTTCGGAGAAGCGTAGAATACATGCGGTTAATAGAAGACAATGTGGATTTAGTGCCATGTGAGGCTGATCGTGAGTCATTGACAGGGACATTACGAAAGACAGTTATAACAAAAAATTAAATATAAAACTGAATTTATGCATGGATTTTGTAAAAAAAAAAAAAATAAATACGTTTATATCTTTTCCACATTTTGAATTTTAATACAGTTTGTGCGTTCCCAAAGGAATCTAATACAATTGGTTATTTTTACATTTGTCAAAACTGATGTGTTTGACACATTATGCAGTAAACTTCTTGGCTATATTCTACTATGCGGTGTCAAACACTACAAATGAAACGCCGTACACTACGTGGCTATTGGTAAAATAGACAAATCAGGCAAGGCAGAAATATTAGTCGGGTAAGGAGTTACTCGTGTGACTAAAAAGGGTCTGATATATCGATTATCGAATTTTTTGGGAAATTTTTAACGCTACATGTATAAGTTCCTGCTTCACTTTTTACATCACTGTGTGGATAGTTGTTACTACGACTGTTAGGTCTTCTACTCTATTATGTACATATTCGCTGAGACAGTATTAATCGATATCGACAGGCTCATTGAATGCGCTGTAGGTAAGGACATGCTTGTTGGATAATTCGTCGATTTAAGCACGAAGTTTCACACCATTCAGAAATTATTAATAAGGGTTTAGAGTAAACTTCTATTATGCATTTATGTTGCCAAAAAGTCTTACGTTGAGGCAGATAGAAGCGAATGAATAATAATACTAATTATTATCATGGGTTTGATTCTAAAGATATTCAGATATATGAACGAAGCTTTCGATGTTTTGTCGCGGATGATACCTCAAGGTGTTTGAGCTTAGAAAGAAATACAAGTGCTTATCATGCAGCAATGTATAAACTGTTTGTTTGCTAATATCAGTTGAATACACAGGCATAATAACTGTACACGTATTAAACATGTGTCATTTCAACTTATTATCAAGGTGGTATGGGCATATATTTATTGATCAGTCAGAATTCGTCATCTAACTCAACAGATAATACAAATTATATCAACACATAATCTGTGTGATGTGGACATATTGTCACTGATCAGAATCGGAGGACGTTTAGTCCTGCGTGAACGAAGACAACATAGTTGTGATCTGGAACCTATTTGGCGCGTAAAGACACATCCATTTATTTATATATATATACATGACTTGTAACGCATATCCCTTGTTATCCATGTTTATGAAGTTTGCCGATAGAAGAATAGGAGTTAGCTTATAATTTTGTATAACTCATGTCATTCTGACGCCAGATGGCGTCATGCATTTTAAAGCAAACTAATTGTATAGACGTGTTTGTCACTCTTTCCCATTATTCAAAGAATCTTATTTGAATTTTCAAATACAATATAATCATTTTCGTTTCCAGGCTGTAGTGTGGCTTCAGTGAATTCCCTCCGGTCTGATGCTGAGAGCATGAATTCTAGCATGTCGAGTTCTGATTCCGATTCTATCATCCTCAGCGACCCCTACCGGATGACTGTACAACTTCTGGCGGAATCTCACGAAATGTATCCGTTAATGGATTTATACCAACCAATCATCAACTGGATAGATAGAGACCTTCATTTACTCAGAATATCTGAGCGAAAAAGTTTTGAAAGCAGCCAAACAGCGCTGCATAAATCGACATATTATATTCCTAGTACGGCTATTATGATTTTTCTGCACGAGGATGAAGTAGTTTGTAACAACAGAATCATGAAAGCAAAATGTCATTTTGAACATTCACCATGGAAGTTTCACCATTCGGAACACGTTTCTAATGGATCTATTAACCCCTACCCTTACAACAGCCAGGACTACTTTTACACTTCGGAAGAATATCCTCTTTGGGCAGTTCGACAAGTGCATTATGGAAAGGAACACTTAAGAATAGTGCTATTCACTAGTGAGGAAAACTGGGACGACATGGTGCAATTTTATAAGCTGATATTAGGACTTGACCCAGATGTAAACAAACAGGATTTCTGTATGTTCACAATTCATTCCCATATTCACTATGATATTCAATTCACCTTGAAGAAAATACAGGGCGATACAAAAATTCGCCCTGTAGACTGTGTCAAGCTTCAATTTCGTGTTACAGGAGTGGGACATTTAGTACCATTATTTCCCAACGTTTGCAAGCCCGTCTCCAATTCCAAATGGGAGACCACCGACCATGATGGCAATATTATTGTCTTAGACGTTGCCACAACGTCTGGGGAACAGTCACGTGCCGGAAGTGTGCGATCGCGCATGTCCAGACAATCTTCCTTAACGTCAACAGCAGCATCCGTATCGAGTATACCGAGTACTCAGTCTCATCTTTCAAGACAGCCATCCACGAGCTCGGATTTAACATCTGTATCAAGTTTTGTTACCCATTCTGATGTTAGCATGAAGACATTTGAGTCTGCATCATCTGTGTCTAGTGAATCTTCGTCATGGAGTGACGAGCGAAGTGAACCTTACATAGAATCTTTGCATAGTTTCTACGTTTGACACTCCAAACATCAGACGTCCGGAAAGTCTCTGTAAATTTAATATACAATAGTGCAGACATTTTACAAAGATATTCCTATTTGGTATAGTGCCAAAGTATTTTATTTTTGTACAGAGAGTTTATATATTTATTTTCGAAATCATCGGAAAGTTGTACATATAACAATTTATTGTATACATAAACATGGCACATACGTGGAACACATGAATGACCAGCATGTGTTTCCTGATATTTGCAGGAGCCACATTGATTTTGTGTATGTTACATATGTTACGTACAAAGTTATTAACTTCATAGTAATCTATTCATTCTACACTATTTATCTCAGGGCTAAATTTACAACAGAATCTGCATAATTAGGACATGAAAAAGTGATGATTTTCGGCACACCATTCAGGTTACGTTTTACTTACTACATTTTGATCATAACCGTGTGAATGATAGTATAGGTAAGCCAAACATCGTATATAAATTTGAATCAAGTCCTGCCTTTGAACTCATTACGTAGTTCATAATACAAACACATACAAGTGCATTTAAGAAGCAATCCGGGTTATAAGCTCATCACTCTATCTTTGATGACAATAACTTGTTACGATTAAATTATTTGTTGTCAGGAATGCAGTATCTTACATTGATGGTTTTAATGTATAAGTTGTAACGATGCTTAAATACAACTGTCCATTTCCTTGTAGATCTCTTGTTGATGACCATGAACTATTAAACTCTAAATTAGACATTACATTTATTACCGCTTTGATTTCCGGAGCAGATATTGCTAATACCAAGTCTGAATGAATTGTAAGACAATGTTTATCTTGCTGTAGATTGGGGATTTATAGAGTTAACTCTACCAGTATGTACAACTACTGTTTGTTTAATTGATAGTGTAAGTTTTATTTCGCTACATTGTTTATATGATTGAGGAATCACCATTTAATTTTAATAAAGACACTATTTGGTTATCCAATCAAAACGAATTCTTTTCTTTCTTCTTTCTTTCTTTCTTTCTTTCTTTCTCAGAACATTATCTGAAATTACACCAACCAAGTAGAGAAAGCTAACAAAGCAGATATAAGACAGTTATCAGTAAATTTCGGAAAGGAGTTAGAAGTTTTCTTTTTCGTATTAAGTTAAATTAAGAAATTTGCTAACAGGTTTACTGGCAGATATCATAGACAGATAAAACTAAAGATGGGTGGGTACCTGCATGTATTTCAGATTTATTTAGAATGGCCGTAATATGTGCCTTGCGTAGCTGTTTTGTGTTTAAGGGATGGTGCAATATTTTAAGATCAACTGAATGTAAAATCGTAGGTCCCATAGAAATACGCAATTTTAGTTTGACACAGGATGTATCTTCCCTTGTGTAGACTTACGTTTTCACTTAGAGAGAAAAGAAACAAGTAATAAAGTTTACGTAAAATGTGCAATGTTGATTTTTGTGTGTCCACCTTGAAATGTTTGCTCTGTTTGAATCAATATTTATGATCCACATTGTTCAAACCCTTATCTGTCGTCTAATTACTGTCTGAATTTCTTGTATCCTTCCTTCCTTCATTTATTTTTGGTTCATTGGAACTAGTATAAATACAATGACCCCCTCATCCTTCCCTTTCTTGACTACCATCACCACATCCAACACAAACAACGGCAGGTACAAAACGTATGTACCTATAACCAATGTAAAAGCTACTTTTAAATATGAAAACGATTAAAGTTTATTTGTGACCCATTTTGTTTTTAAAGTTGTAAAAAACAAGAGCCGAAAGATATCATCTGAGAAGTTTTCTTAAATGAGAAAATTTCGTTTCTATTTTTGGAAACTGGGATTTATTGTTTAACTAGATTCTGTATGTACTCGCACGCACGTTGTTGTTATTGTTGTTGTAGTGTTTAACGCCATTTTTCAGCACACGATAGACTATACATGGCGGCCAGTATTAATGGTGAATGAAAAACTAGGGAAAATCTCCGGAAAACACCACCGACCCACGATAAGCTACTGGCAAGCTTTCTTACATAACCACATTGGCCGAATCTGAGACTCAAACCCACACAGACAGAGGTGGGATGGCAGTGATCCTTTAAGGAGATATCTTTAGGCCACTCGGCCACTCAGGGCCCCTACTCTCGCACGTACATACACATGTATGTATGTATGTATGTATGTATGTATGTATGTATGTATGTATGTATGTATGTATGTATGTATGTATGTATGTATGTATGTATGTATGTATATGTGTGTGTGTGTGTGTGTGTGTGTGTGTGTGTGTGTGTGTGTGTGTGTGTGTGTGTGTGTACATACATGTGTATATACGTTGTAGTTATTCAGCCTGTGTATTGTGTATGCCTTCCTTGATGCAAATTTGACAACTGCTGTTACATAGTTTCATTCAAGAAATTGTAAACTTTGTTACAGGAGAACGAGCAACTGAATACATTAAGTAGGCTTGTTATTTTTTACCTGGCATTTTAATAACTGTGTTAAATGATGTATTCGCTGGTTTGTTGTATGATGGCAAATAATACATTAAGTAAACTAACGTTGCAGACTATCAAGAACCAATCATAAACAAACACCAAACGCCGTTATTCTGGTCGGAGAAATATACTTTAATTAATCTTCAAAGTTGCAATGTCCGATGACTTTGTTGCCATAACGCGTACATACGTTTTAATGATTACCACAAGGAAACTGCATGATGAACAGCAATGTTCAGTGGTATCCTGGTCGAGACGCGGTGTCATGATTGAAAACAATATAAATATCTGTGCGACAACTGAAATGACTGTTGTGTAATTGAAACAGATCAGACTCAAATACTGCGACACGAAATAACACTTCCATATGGATTCCAATAAGTCTATGACTTTTTCTCATCAAACTGACCACGAAAGTAATTAGTAAGCGTAAATGAAGAAACTATGAATGGTAAAGCTGACAGTTCAGCATGGATGGTAAGTGTAAGCGTATTGTTTCTATATAATGTTGTGTACATGACCCGAATGATTTAAGAAGCAAATAGTGTGTCAGCAACAACATGCTAATAAACCGAGCATCGGTTGTATCGGATAAGTAAAAATAAATGTTGAATGGATAGACACATGTCACCGGGTATCTGCATTAGTCAAACCGGATAAGTCACAACAGAGCTGAATGGTTGAAAACATATCGTTGAACAAATACCTGAGCAAATCTTACCCGGATCGGCATGATAGGTGCAAATAAAGGAAATTCATGGGGTTTATTTTAATACAAAACGAAGAACACAGCGATGTTAAGAGAGCTTTATTTTGACTGTTTAAAGCTGATAATATACTCACGAACTTGAATCTTGAATTAACACGGTCTGTACATGAATCTAACACGGTATGTGCTTTAATCCAACAGCGTCTGTACTTGAATCCAACACGGTATGTACTTGAATCTAACACAGTCTGTACTTTAATATAACACGGTCTGTACTTGAATCTAACACGATCTGTACTTGAATCTAACACAGTCAGTACTCAAATCTAAAACGGTCTGTACTTGAATCCAACACGGTATGTACTTGAATCTAACACGGTCTGTACTTGAATCCAACACGGTCTGTACATAAATCTAACACGGTATGTACTTGAATCTAACACGGCCTGTACTTGAATCCAACACGGTCTGTACTTGAATCCAGTTACTTTTTAAGGCATTACATGAATTTATATTACAAATTTAATGTTGTTCTTTTCTGTAGTGGTGTCACTTTTCTCCCTTGCAACATTTTTTCTGCATAAAAATAAAGAGAAATTGATAACTATTTTAGAGATTAGATATTGTTAATGCTATCATGATAATACAATTACTAAAAAGTGGACAAGGCACAGGTAATTGCACCCTTGTATCTAAAACTGCTCGCTCCAAAAGCCGTGATATGAAGGAACAATATCGTAAGACTCTAATAAATTATATTGAAGTTTCGGGATCAGTACAAAAAAACAACGAAATGGGATATTTTAGGAAGAAGTCGAATTAAATAAAAGTACGGTTGACCATACTGAGCTCATGTCTAATGGACACATTTAACATTAAAGCAGTCCTTATACAGTCGATTTCTTGTTAAGTACTAAGAAATGATTTCATGCTTTCTACATGATGTTACATATAGGATAATGAAAAAATTGTTATTTAAATCCGCTGAGTCATATTGAATGGACGCGAGAGATTAAGTGAATACCGGAAATAGATGAACCAGAATCAACACACATCTAGTAATATCGATGGAGACCATGCGCCTTGTCAGTTAACGCCATTTGATGACGTAATGGAAATGTTCGGAATTTTCTGGAAATTGTTTTGATTCGCGCTATTATTTAGAGTTGATTTTTGTTTCGTTTGAATGGAATCATAAGAAATACAATTTTATAGCAAATCTCTAGACGACTTTTCTGTTTCAAATTATGAGGATATAGTCTTTCTTAGTTTCATTTTTTTTTTCTCTGATGGGCACTCAAAATGTCTCTTTCAAACTAAACAATACATACTTACGTCTATAGCACACGATGTTTGCTATTGAGGTATGACAAAGACGTTAACATAATCAAATGACGTCAGTAATTGAACATCGTACCTACAATACGTACAACCCCATCATTGTGACTCGAAAGAACAATATATTACGGAGTCAAGTCATTGTCATGACTTTCTTCAATCAGAGCATAAAGACCAAAATGATGAATAGGTATCAATAGGTATCAATAGGTAGCCAAAAAGGACAAAATAATAAAAACGCATCTGGCCATGCAACAATATGAGTAACGGAAAACCACAACGGTATAATTATACTTTGTTTTAAAAAACCCATTTGGGAATGACTTGATAAGTATTGAAAACGGGATTTCATTTGAAGGTAAGGAGTCATACTGAATGTTAATGAATGTTAATGAATGTTAATTAATGGAAGCAAGTCAGGTAGTTAAGCCTTGAGGAAACACTAACTATATCATCTGTCAAATGCGAATAAAAACGAGGCATGTTATCAGAGCACGTAATTTAGGCGTCTTGAACTTGGTTCTTGTAGAGACTAGCTGGTCTAATCACACCAACTGAAATATCTCGAACTTGGTTTTGGTCGAGAATGGTTTAATCACATCAACTGAAATATCTCGAACATGGTTATGGTCGAGATTGGTTTAATCACACCAACTGAAATATCTCGAACTTGGTTATGGTCGAGATTGGTTTAATCACACCAACTGAAATATCTCGAACTTGGCTGTCGTAGAGACTGGTCTAACTACACAAATTCTACTTAATAAAAATATTTTTTATAATCAAAGCTGGACCCCATAATGGATGATGGATATATATAAAATGTAGTTTACGTTCGCCATCATTAGGTAAACTATAAAAAAAGAAATTAGATTTTTTTTATCCGTTAAAGAATGCGTTATACATATCTTCCTAACTCCGTATATCCAACACAGTTAAATGAAATGGAACGAAATATCATTCTGTGGCATTTCAATAATAAAAAGAATACAGCAGATTAAGGCACCAATTGCAATTAATCGAACGGCTTACTATCGAATAAACACGCAAGAGCTCGAGACCCTCAGAGAGAGAGAGAGAGAGAGAGAGAGAGAGAGAGAGAGAGAGAGAGAGAGAGAGAGAGAGAGAGAGAGAGAGAGAGAGATAGAGGTGGGGGTGGGGATGTCATCTCGTCTGAATGTGTTAAATACATCATCAAAGGATATGTCAGAAAAAAAAATCGATGTTTAGGAAACGTGGAGGTAAAATTGAAATTACTCTTGTATTGAATAAACAGACTGAAGGTTTCCATGAAAAGCTGACATCCTAGGAGTGTAATTGGCACGAATTCACCCACCCACCTTATCAACCAAGAAGTTTGTTTTGACCTACCTATGTAATAAAATAAATTTTGGACCATCTTATAATTGATTTCATAATTCTTGCAAAGCCCATTTCGCTAAATATATCATTTAATTAACTATTGTCGGGAACGTATTCTTCTTTTTTCAGCGTCGGAGGTTTTAAACAATGGTAATACATATAGTTATCATTATGTTACAATGGTAATACATATAGTTACCATTATGTTACAATGGTAATACATATAGTTACCATTATGTTACAATGGTAATACATATAGTTACCATTATGTTACAATGGTAATACATATAGTTACCATTATGTTACAATGGTAATACATATAGTTACCATTATGTTACAATGGTAATACATATAGTTATCATTATGTTACAATGGTAATACATATAGTTACCATTATGTTACAATGGTAATACATATAGTTACCATTATGTTACAATGGTAATACATATAGTTACCATTATGTTACAATGGTAATACATATCGTTACCATTGGGTTACAATGGTAATACATATAGTTATCATTATGTTACAATGGTAATACATATAGTTACCATTATGTTACAATGGTAATACATATCGTTACCATTATGTTACAATGGTAATACATATCGTTACCATTATGTTACAATGGTAATACATATAGTTATCATTATGTTACAATGGTAATACATATAGTTATCAGTTCCACTAATGGAACTATAAAGCAATTATTATTATTTTATTTTAAATACATTAAGGTCCAACAGGTTCATTACGGCCAGGGTCATAGGGATCACCCCAACATGAAATAAGTACAGACTGACCTTTAAAACTGACAAAGTCTGGGCGGACACGATGTATTTGTTTCGTCGTAATTTTTACTTGAGCGTGTTAATGGCATATTGCCCAATGCAGTTTGTATACTGATTGTTGACTCTCAGACGAGCATTTTATCATTAGAGGTCCACGATACATACACTTCATTATAATCATAAAATACACGCAGAGAAATATTATGCTGTCGACAGCTGGCAGGCGCCTGCCAGCGAAAGAAAAATGAATATCGTCTGCTACCTAAAAGAAATGAATGTCGTCTGCAAACTAAAAGAAAGTGCAATCGATATTGACTTTTTATTGTATTTGTATCTACCTATTGCTCTTGACTTTTACCTTTTCGACAGCCAACAATCCCATCTTTGTTAAATGTTTCAATAATTTCAAAGGCCGATTAATAAATATTTGTCATATTAGAAAATCTGCAGTCAATGGGAGAAGGCATCTATTTGTGGTTGATGTTATTCCTAATAATGTGCGATAATTATGAAGGGTACTTGTGTTCCTGTGTAATTATCTCTACGGGTAGGTCTCCCACATAGCGTGGAATCCATGCCACCGTGGAACTTTAAATGCCAGTTGTGTGGTGCCTTAGTGTTTTAATTAATAGCTATCTGGTACTCTTTTAAATTTTCATTTATTCTCTAGGATGGAAGGAAATGTTATTATTTAAATTTAAAACAGTGAAAAAATAAACATTGGCTGGCCAGAAATTAAAAATCGATAGATTACATGACAGATTAACTCACACACCAGAACCTATTCACACACACACACACACACACACTATATATATATATATATATATATATATATATATATATATATATATATATATATATATATATATAAACGGTTTGATATATTTGTTTAAAATGTCTGAAAATAGAAGTAATAATAACGCCATGTTTACTGTAAAACCCTAAGCAATAGATCAATTACACACACATCGAATATGACACCATTATCACCATAGATGTTTCCTGGGCCTATGGGTACTTACCGTCCATTATGTCGCCTGAACGTCTGATTTTAGATACGCAATGTCATATTTTAAATACAAAACACTGGTATTAAATCATCATTGATACAATTAAGAGATATAATATTTCAGAAAACTAATAATTACATTGTATATCGCGCCTTGTTGTTTTAATGTAACGCCTTAATGCTCCAAGTTGAGATTTTATCAACCCATCCTTGTCACATTGTTCGGACATGGGATGATACAATAGGTCAATCTCAAATTATTAATTAGAGATAAAATCAACAAATACAACACATCTCGATGTGTTCCCTCCGCAGGGAACAAATAGTCCCTTACTGTGTCGGTGATATCACATATCTCATTGCAATATGAATCAGTTAGAGGATATTTACAATTAAAGAAAAAACAACAAAAACAACAAAACAACAAAACAAACATATTTCCCAAAATACACACACCGCGCACAAATAAAAAAGTAGCTGAAGGGGAATATCCCATGGTTGTCATCTGTAGTAGACATTAAGGGGAATATCCCATGGTTGTCATCTGTAGTAGACATTAAGGGGAATATCCCATGGTTGTCATCTGTAGTAGACATTAAGGGGAATATCCCATGGTTGTCATCTGTAGTAGACATTAAGGGGAATATCCCATGGTTGTCATCTGTAGTAGACATTAAGGGGAATATCCCATGGTTGTCATCTGTAGTAGACATTAAGGGGAATATCCCATGGTTGTCATCTGTAGTAGACATTAAGAAAATAGAGATTAAATAAATTTTCCGTCGTTTTGATATATAAATCCTAACAGCTTTATTATAGCGGCAAATCACACACGTATTCAGATGTAAAAGTAACAGCTCATGACTGATATTGACACTGTTCGTGATGCGAGAGATCATGGCTTATGTTTACACTAATCACGAGGCGACAGATCCTGACTGATATTTACATGGTACACCATTTGGCAGATCATGACTGACTGCGATATTTACAATGTAAACAAGATACTTCTACACTTACCTTGTAAACAAGGCGACATATCCTGACCTTGATAATTACACTGTACTAAAGGCAAAAAGATCCTTATTGATATTTCTCTTGTACAGGAGGCCACAGATCATGACTGCGATATTTACATTATACATGGGCCACATATCCTGGTTGTGATATTTACATTACACATTGAAAACAGATCCTGACTGTGATATGTATATTAACTGATATTTAAATGGTACACGAGGTCACATATCCTGACTGTGATATGTATATTAACTGATATTTAAATGGTACACGAGGTCACATATCCTGACTGTGATATGTATATTAACTGATATTTAAATGGTACACGAGGTCACCGATCCTGAATGTACTATGAATATTGTACATGGGCAAGGGACCCTGACTGTAATATGTACATTGGACATGAAGCGACATATCCTGATTTGTAAACGAGGCAACAAAATCATGGCTGTAATATTTACATTTTATACGAGGTGAGTGATCGTGATTGTAGTGTTTATATTGTAATCATGTCGACATGTTCTCGTTAACGTTTGAACTACTTGAAGTATTGTTTAAAAAGGAACATGCTAGGGTTTGTTCCCCCTCCATATTCTGTTATTCAGTTTATTATAGCGGCAGGTAGACGGGTTCTATGCTTAACTCTTGACTACCAACCGGAACATGCTAGGTCTTTTCCATAGTCTGTTATTCAATTACACCGTAGGGCAGGTAGACGGGCTCTATGCTTAACTCTTGACTACCGACTGGAACATGCTAGGTCTTTTCCATAGTCTGTTATTCAATTACACCGTAGGGCAGGTAGACGGGTACCAGGACCCTTGACTACCAATAGGATGCTAGGTCTTTTCAGTCAATACTATGCAATACATTCTTAGCCGAAATATGTTGCGAATGCTTAGAAAGTTTTCTTATATTTCCATATACTAGACTTTGAACTATGGGATTTATAAACAATGAGTTTCGAGTAAATGTTAGTTTTTGTTTAATTTTGGAAATGTATGATTGAGAGATCTCGCTCACACATTCACTACACTAAATTGTGAACATTCCATAGAAATGTTTGGATTTTTTAAAAACATCTATTAGATTATTAATCATAAGGAAATTTAAATTATGACACAAAGCCTTGTGTGAAGATTGCAAGGTTATCTTGACAAAGGTTGTGTTGCATCATTGACAATGTAGTGGCATGTTTCTCATGGAACATTGAAAATCTAAACACTGAGCTTAATTTAATCACAGAACAGTTCTATTTATTGTCTGAGGAAACTTTAATGATGTTTTCAAATCTGAAATGTTTCTGTTATCTTTTGTCAATAAAACATATTAGTGTAAAGGTATACAGAATAAACATACTGTGATACCATTCATTATGTATACACTCTAGCTACAAAATTCCTCTAGTATAGGTCCTGTGATATGTAATCTCTAAATGCTAAGAATTCGAGTGAAAGCGGCCCTGGTGTATTTGTTGTTGTCTTTATTTTTTTGTTTCATATAATGATTCTTGGGGTCTGAAAGTCCTCTTCATCCGTCCCCAGTTTCTTGTGTTCTCTCTACTTGTTTCTCAGTTGTTTCTTGTTGATCACTCCCTATAAAACCTTTGCTGCATATGAATTTGGGTTTGGATTTGAATCTTTTGCTTTCTGCTGCATCTTGCAGTCTTTGGGCCTATGACCCATTGTGCGACATCGTGGACAGGGTCTGTCGAGGTCGCATCCCCTGTACCATGTCCTCAGCATAAAGCCCATTATATAGAAGTAAGTAGGTATTTTCCTGGCTTCTTATATAGGTACTTATAAGATTCTTTCCCCACTTTTAATTTTCTCATACCCATAGCAATTTGCCTTCTTATCATTCGCGATCTTAATCTTATGCACACACATTATTTTGTGAATATGTTGTGTTGATTTCTAGGTGGAATCCAGAGATGAAGACATCTATATGCTTGGGATCTATCTCCCGTATGACTGGCTCTGTTTCTGTAACTTTTACCCTGTGCCCTAGAATTTGCAATTCAGATTGTTTGATCAGCATTCTGTATTCTTTAGGGTACAATGTGTACTTGTTTCTCCCTCCATACTGCTGTCCGTCGATCTCGTCCAGATCGATACCTAATACTTGCATGGAGGTTAATACCGCCGTCTGTCCTGGTAATTTATTAATATTCCCAAAATCAAGATTTTGACAGCCCTCCCTGTGGTAAATAACCAGTCTCTGATTTCCAGGGTCTCCTTCAACAACTGTGTTGAAAAAAGTCACCAATCTTGAAGCGTGTCGCTTCCATTCTGTCCAAGGTACTAAAGTCAAGTATGTCCTAAAGGGGACAAACTTATAAAATTCTAATATAAGAAAAAGTGCATAAATGATAATTAAACAAAAGGGTGCTGAAAAGAAAAGTTCAGTATAAATTGCTAACAAAAAGTAAATCTGTTATGAAAATCTATAAATCAGTAGTATACATGCAGTATCGACTGGATCACTTATGAGTAATGCCCACCACAACTCACTGGTTATACCTGTATTGAATAGTTAATCCAAATAGTTATATTCCAGTGGATTTCCTTGCGGTCTGTTTTGTTCTTGCCATTGTGATTGTGATAGAGATTAAGTAGACTTCTCAACTACGAACGTATTTCTCTCGAATAACATCTGGAGTCTTAGTAAATAATTCTATCTCTGGTTCTCTCTTGCAGAGAAATGTTTAGACAAACTATAGTGTTCAATAAGGAGATATTGTGTCCTACGAAATTTCCTGAAAACACATCCCTTTTATAACCGTGACCAATCAGAATCAAATGTATTTTCCCCCGCTTTTCTCTAAGAGTCGCTTACGTCTGGTCAGCATGACATGCTTGTTTTTAAATAACAGAATCCCTGCGTTTTCTCAAGTCTGACACGTTTCTGAAAAATGAAACTATAAAATGTCGCTAGCAGTCAGTCTGATTGTTGAAAAAACAAGGTTTAATTAGTAACAACGGTCGCACTCTAAATAAATACTAGACTACACTATACAGAATCTCCTTTTAACACGGCATGACTCCATAAATTTGACTAATGGTTCTCTCACATCTCCTAATGTTTTATTAATAGATCTCCTGAAATTTGCCCCTTCACACTGTTGTCGTCGTCATCGATGTCTTTATTATTGGTGGTTGTCTGCTTTTTCCCCTTGAATAAGATCCTGTCTTCATCAAAGAATTGAGTATCGCCAATATAATGGTAATGTCATGCACTTAGGAAATGACGTATGACGTGTCCTCTGTAAAAACTCGACTTTTATTCAAGAGGCAGACTATTTACTCTCGTCTTCTTCTTTCACTAGTTAGTTATTAGTATTGCTACTGTTAGTACAAACGTGTGGTCTAACGTTGACATTGCCGGGGTGGGAGTGGCAGACAAGCGCCGCACTCTTCTAGAAATGCCCCATACAGTTTGCGTATCTTATTGCCACTGTCAACTAAAATCCAGCTCCTGGCCTTCGCGAGTGGCTTCGATTTGAAGTCCGGCGAACCACGTTATCCACTAACAGGAGAAGGGGTGAAGGCGGGCCACTGGAGCCTTAAAACCAGTTGCTTCGGGTAGATGGGACTTGTAAACCTTATATGGTAGCTCATCTAGGAGAAAGAAAACTCTGATTCCAAACCTATGATGTCCTGAGGCTATAACACACTCATGTGAAAGGATAAGGGAGTAAACCCCAACAGAAAATCCGGAGACGGAGTCCTAAGGCAGTCTGACACTGACTTCCTTCCGGCAACTACTGCGACACCGTTGATGTCAAGCTGTATCGGCATTCGTCGTTCCCTTGGGCCCACCAGCTGCGTGGAGAGGGGTGGATCTGCTGTATGGACAACAGTTGATTCTTCATACCACCCTGCCCAGGCTTCGTAGCTCCACTGCAGACGACACTCCTGCGTCGTCGTACGGCGTCGGCACAACACGAGAGAGAAGTACAAAAGCTACTACTACTAGTACTTCTCCTATCGTTTTCTTCCTCTTTCAATCGTTCACTAAAATCTTTAAATTATTATCATTACAACAAGAACTACTACTACGACTACTAATTTCCTCTCTCGTCTTCTTCTTTCACTGATATTAAAAAATTATTACTGCTACTACTACTGCTTTTTTCCCTTCTTTTTCTTTCACTAGTAGTATTAAAATTACTACTATTACTACAATACTAATATAGTTACCACTTTCTCGTCCATTCACCTTAATATACCTTTATTTATTACAATTCCTCCAACTATTATTAATTATTACAAATACTCCAACTATTATTAATGTTTTCAATTACTCCAATCATTGCTATATATTAAAACTGCTCTAACCATTACTAATTCTTGCAATCACTCCAACCATTATTAATTATTAAAATTGCTCCATCCATTACTAATTATTACAATTACTAAACCTTTTTTAATTGTTTCAATTACTCCATCGTCAATTATTACAATTATGACAACCATTATGTATTATCAAAATTGCTTACACCATTATCAATTATTAGAAATACTCAAACGAATATTTATTATAGCAAGTACTCCGACCATTATTTATTATTAAAATTGCTTACACCATTAATTATTACAAACGAATATTTATGATGGAATGTACTCCAACCATTATTATTTATTACAATTACCACGAAGGTCAAGCCAGACTTTGCAATGCTGATGGCTCGTGTGTTACCACTTATGGTCATACATCAACTGCTGCTGTACTGCTACTTTTACTACTAATAGTAATACTACTAGTACTACTATTACTACTACTACTACCACAACTACTGCTGCTGCTTTACTACTGCTACTTTTAGCTTGACATATCGAAATTGTTTCAGTTATATTTCATCTCTGGTTTTGGTAAATAAGCACCACTTGTCTCAAAATTACAGTAACAACCATCAGGGCACCTGTAATCATGTAAAGTAACAAGCCTTCTTTAAACGAATGGTGTCAAGTAGTCAAGACACTTGTCAGGTATTTATAGGAATTTTTGTGTTATTTTAGTTTGTTTCACACAGACACACTCAAGCCCTAAAAGTACCATGAGAATAGCAAAAGCTTCTAATAGCGATCTTGACCATTCATTCTTTCATTTTGTTTTAAATAACTACTGTGTCCCATAAACATCCAGCAAGGAATCACGGGATAGACCAGTATATACTTCTCCTCATTCATGAACTGACATTCGTCTCTATTCTCATTATTCGAGAGTATTTTAATATCTTTTCGATTTTTTTTGCACGTTTTTCTTTCTTCTTGATTCTTTGTCATATTTTGTTGTTACGTATTACACATGTCTTCTTATCTTCTTCCAGTTTCCCTTTGTGTAATCTCTATCTTCTATTTCTTCTCCCCCTTTAATCTGCATTGCAGTTAATTTAACTTGATGTTTGGTATTTCACTTTTTCCTATGATAAACCCCTTTCGGACGTACAGACATAGCGTTACGATAGATGAACTTTGCCAATGCAAAAGCAGCAAAATGTACACACTCCACTGCGACGAATCACTCACTTATCTTTCACAATCAGAGATAAGATCTCACAATTCAGATTATGCATGACACGTGGGACGATTTTCTCGCATTCATTTGTGTAAATATAGGTAAGTTGGAAGGAAATAATCTATATTTACCTTGCAGAACCACAGGACAATAAAACCAATTACGTCCCAGAGTGCCCTACTTGACAGACCTTTTCCCATTGAAACAAAATCTTCGCTAACTCGATTTTCTTATACAATATACATGATATCGTGTATGCAGGATATGTTCGTGACGCCATCCGTTCTCCCAAACAGTCAGAGTTAACACATATATTGTGTTGAGGAAAATTTAGCCTGACAGTGGTATAAATAATCGTACAAAAACCATATAGCCTGATAATGGTATAAAAGCTCATACAAAAACCCTATAGCCCGACAATGGTATGTTGCTATGTTATTGTAGGGTTTAACGCCATTTTTCAGCACACGATAGGCTATACATGTCGGTCAGTATTAATGGTGGATGAAGAACTGGGAAAAAACCGGGAAAGAACCACCGACCCACGAAAAGCTACTGACAAGCCTTCTCACATACCCACTTTGGCCGAATCTGAGACTCGAACCAACGCAAACAGAGGTGAGATGGCAGTGATCCGTAACACTCGGCCCCTCGGTGCCCCATACAAAATAATAGCACAAAAACCATATGACCTGACACTGGTATCAAACAATCTTACAAAAACCATATAGCCGACAATGGTATAGAAATCGTACAAAAATCATATAGCGGACAATGGTATAGAAATCGTACAAAAACATATACTAGCATATATAATTTAGCCTGATAATAAATTTAAAAATGTATTTTATCAATAGTTAATACAACAGTTAAATAAAAGAAAGACACAATCTGTTATCATTAATCTTAGACTGTCAGTCAATTCGTGTGATTTTTTTTAATTGTCTTTTACGTCGGTGTCATTGTTAGCCTCCTTCTTACCGCATAATTCGTATTGACAAAAACGTATTCCATTTGTATAGTAGCCATTTATTTAAATTACGTGCGTGGTTTATTGAAAATGAATAGATACGATAATTTATCCAAATGCCTGGAGATAACTTTAATCACATACAAGTTGCACATAAGTAAAACTAGACACAATATACTTCGCTGAATAGAAAATTATCAAAATATCATTGATAAATGCACAGGTAAAATTCTAAAGTCAGAATTATAATAGAACCCCACCTGTACTAATAAGTGAGTTTCGATTTCATTTAAAAACAGATAATCTCTGTCAAAGGAAATAATATTGAGAATATGCAATTTAAAGGTAAAGATTCTTCAACGTTAAGTACTACATTTACTTATAGTTTTTTTAAGTGTTGATGGCAAAAGATCAAAGTAGTTTAAAATGAAAGCAAACACAAGCAAAGTTTTGATTTATTTATAAAGAGGAAAACCAAACTACTCATTATAATTCTTACAATCCAATACTTGTTAGAACATTATGTCCAATGTGAATGATAGAGCAGAATGAAATAATCCAATACTTGTTAGAACATTATGTCCAATGTGAATGATAGAGCAGAATGAATTTGTTTGCTTTGATTATACGTCTGTTGATTTGTGCAGTGGCCAAAACATCTGAGCAGGTGTAGTGACGTCATCATTTTGCCTAACGTCCCATTCTTACTGTATTTTATGTCATAACAGGTGTAGTGACATCATCATGTTGCCTAATATCCAGTTCTTACTGTATTTTATCTCATATCAGTAGGCTCTCATACCTCAAGCCAGAGTGCATCATGCACACTCATCCATTCACCGATCCACCCATCCATACATATTCAATAAATCATTGTACATATATATACGTATACCAGTAAATATATATGTGTATGCATATACATATTCCAGTAGTTTCGATGCAATAGTTTCGTTTGCTGCAGGTCACATGGATCAGTGTGCAATCATTTTGTTATGGATGAAAGTAACTACGTGCCTATTAGCACGAGGATTGTCACGAAATATTATTATTCATAATGGAAATTGTGTGAATATTGATTATAAAGATTAATATTAATATTTAAGACTTATTTTCACTAGAATGACAAGTTCTCTAAGGGTCTAACAATCTACCATTACTAGCGAATTACTGCAGCAACTGGAAAAACGTATGCACAATTTATATATTCCTATTGACTGTCAGATAAAACTGATCAGATCAATATTCATGATTGTCAGAGGAAACTGTTCGATGAGATCAATGTATCTATCTATCATACTCTTGTGAAACTTTGATTTGTGACTTCATATAGTTGAGAAAAACACCTTTCGTTCTTGTATATAGCAAGCCAAAACTGTGCCCCTCCATATATGATATCCTGTGAACTTGAACGGTTCCCATTAATTATTAATGATAAATTATTGTGCTAGATTAGTTTATGGTTAGGAAGAAAAAATGTCTTTTATATGTTCTCCTTTATAAAAACACTTTTGTGATAATTCCATCGACAATAAATGGATACTAGAAGATGAAAACGTCCGTACATATAAATACACGATGTACAGGTCTAAATCACGGGTCATATAAAACTCGTTTGGATCTAGAAAAGGTCCATTTTGCATTATACCCAAGTATTCTGTCTAAATGCTTAATTAAATTTAGAACTGCAACACATTTTTTGTCTGTTGAATCTGGTACAATACTAATGGTTCCTATAACGAAAGATAGTGTATGCTCTGTCGGTCGCAATAAATAATTGACAAATATCTTCTGTCATGATGAAGGACAAAAATGTCCAACTCAGGTTTTATATTTCATGGCCTAACGTTCATACTCAGTCAATGTAGTCCAATGGAAAACTATTGTATTGAAATTATACAATACTTGATATAGAAAATCACATTCCGGATATAGAGATAGGTATATATACTTTGTTAAATCATAGAATACTTGACATAAAAAATCCCATTCCTGATATAGAAATAGGTATATATACTTTGTTAAATCATAGAATACTTGACATAGAAAATCACATTCCGAATATAGAAATAGGTATATATACTTTGTTAAATCATAGAATACTTGATATAGAAAATCACATTCCGGATATAGAAATAGGTATATATACTTTGTTAAATCATAGAATACTTGATATAGAAAATCACATTCCGGATATAGAAATAGGTATATATACTTTGTTAAATCATAGAATACTTGATATAGAAAATCACATTCCGGATATAGAAATAGGTATATATACTTTGTTAAATCATAGAATACTTGATATAGAAAATCACATTCCGGATATAGAAATAGGTATATATACTTTGTTAAATCATAGAATACTTGACATAAAAAATCCCATTCCGAATATAGAAATAGGTATATATACTTTGTTAAATTATAGAATACTTGACATAGAAAATCCCATTCCGGATATAGAAATAGGTATATATACTTGGTTAAAATTTACTTGGTTAAAATTTAGATTGCTGTATCTCTATCTTTGTTAACTACTGGTACATGATGTTTATCTACTTTTTATAATTCTATTCCTGGCTGTTAACTGTAAGGTAACGATAGCAAAATTGTTTTCAAATTGCAATATTTTAGACTAACACAAAATCATTATGAAAAAATTATTTTATTGAATATGATCTGTAGCTTTCAGAATATTTTATTTCTAAACTAATTGTTATTAAATATGAAGTTGGTAGAACTCGTCTTGCAAAAGTGTTTCAAAGCTTCGAAAGAGACTTGAATCCACTTGTCTCCAAAATTAAGTATATCCTATTTTTTCTAAACATTTAAATCTTTGTATTGCTAACCTAAACATAATCTTTAAATATAGTATATACATGCGTTCATGAAGTCAAGCGGAAAGTTCCGCTTAAATATGATCTTAAAAAGCAAAGATTCATAACTCGCTTCCACAAAGTTCATCACCTCGAGTGATTAACTTAACATTGATAAACTTAACATCGATAAACTTAACATCGGTTAACTTAACATCGATTAACTTAACATTGATTAACTTAACATTGATTAACTTAACATTGATTAACTTAACAGTGAATAACTTAACATTGAATAACTTAACATCGATTCACTTAACAGTGATTAACTTAACAGTGAATAACTTAACAATGATAAACTTAACATTGAATAACTTAACATCGATACACTTAACAGTGATTAACTTAACAATGATAAACTTAACATTGATAAACTTAACATTGAATAACTTAACATCGAGTCATTTAACAGTGATTAACTTAACATTTATTAACTTAACAGTGATTAACTTAACACATGCTTTAGTTTTTCCAACAATTACTTGGTTGTACGAAAATTTACCGACTGCAATATACTAACTTCGTTGTCCAAATATGGTCGCCTGCCTGGGAATTTAGCTTCCGTTTAACGTCATATTTCACAAACTTTCCACTACCTGTTCTTCAGACTTAGACGTCATAACATGATAATCTGCTGTAGTGACACTGTAACGATCGACTGATGAGGACAGAGCTTGCAGATGAAGCGGTTCCTCTTGCCTCTACTTGTACAATTATACTGAATACTATACTTGTGAAATGTTACTGAATCGTGTACTTGTACAATGTTACTAAATATTGTACTTGTAAAATGTAACTGAATACTGTACTTGTAAAAGTATACTGAATACTATACTTGTACAATGTTACTGAATATTGTACTTGTAAAATGTAACTGAATACTGTACTTGTGCAATGTAACTTAATACTGTACTTGTACAATGTTACTGAATATTGTACTTGTACAATGTTACTGAATACTGTACTTGTACAATGTTACTGAATCGTACACTTGTACAATGTTGATGAATACTGAATTCGCTAACTTAGAAAACAAGAAGAAAAAATATCATGCTCTTTTGCAATATAAAGCTATTGCGACTGTTACTTTGCAACCTTACTCATATTAAATGAAAACACATCTGAATTATCAGAATAAAACGTATCTAGCAAAACTCAATCCCAACATAAACATTTCAACAAGTGTGTAATAAAGTCTCTTTTGTTACTGATAATTGTGTAAATTCCAATAGCGTTTTGGTGAAATATAGCGGTGTGTGTGCGCGCGCGTGTGTGTGTGTGTATGTGTGCACATAATGTCTGTGTATATATATATATATACATATATATATATATATATATATATAGAGAGAGAGAGAGAGAGAGAGAGAGAGAGAGAGAGAGAGAGAGAGAGAGAGAGAGATGCGCATTAAAGGCTAAAAGAAAGAAGCAGCTTTCCAAATACTTGACACATACAACACGTTCTTTATCTAAACAGCAGTGTTTCTGTTAATTGTTCAAGAGTAGGGTAACTTGAAATCCACATTTATTAACGTATACCTGCTTTGGAGGTTCTCGAATTTATGGAACGATAAATGCTTTATACAATAATGTAGGGTACAATTTGATTAAAATGCTTATAATACCTCTTTTGTTGACTTAATCGCGCAGGTGGCCGATTCATATCTAAAATAAGCAATAGTTATTGGTCATTTAACTGATTTTTATCTATCAGTGGACTTATTTGAATCATGGAAGACTTGAAGAATTCAAATTAGGTAGTTGAATTTTCGTTGTTCTCACGATAAATTTAGAACATTTGTCCTACTCAAGGACCGGTAAGAATAATATAAGCATGTCTTACATTAACCCATCTCCAAAGTCTATTATATTAATTTATTAATCATATTTACGACCGTGGGAATAGGGATATATTATAAACATTATACCGGGGTCAAAATAGAGCCATAAGATAATATTTACATCTGTTACATAAATATATTGATATACAGAGACGAAAACAGAGACGAAAAAACGATATACAGTGGAAAACAATAATTTGTTCATTGTTTAAAGAAGAAAAAAACATTGAATATCTAACAGTTTAGTAAGTGGCTAAAACAAGACGTATGAACACACACATACATACATACATATATACATATATACATACATACATACATACATGCATGCATGCATGCATGCATGCATGCATACATACATACATACATACATACATACATACATACATACATACATATATATATATATATATATATATATATATATATATATATATATATATATATATATATATATAAATTTTGTTTTATTTTTTTATTTTTTTCTTCATTTTATAGTTAGTCGACTGCCAGAGTAAGATTTGGTGGTCTTAGATACCTTCTTTTTTCCCTATGTCAGGCTAAATTATGTATGCTAGTATGCAAATTAAAATTTTAAATAACAACAATTTAATATCATTCAAACAGTAATCTCTCAAATACAATTAAGCTAATATCATATCACTCCACCAATTGACGGCCTAGTTCATCCTTTGAATTATGTGTAATTTTCCCGTCTGTCCTGAGTCCTACTCAACTGTATGTTCTTCTCTTCCTTCGTTATCCCTTCTTCTTCTCCTTCTGTCTATTCTTCTCTCCTTTGTCTCACAGAGACTCGGGCCACAGCTGGGGAAATTCCCTCTGGTCCCTCGAACTTCCTTCTATCTTCCCATTGTCTCCCAGAGTCTCGGATCACATCAAGGAGTATATCATCTGGTCCCTAAACGCTTCTAAAGAAAACATACACGGACATAGCCAAAGGATATACTTTTTGCTACGAATCCCACACTAACATTAGTATCATCAGATTGTCCCTTACCTTTTTCTGGTGACGCAATCGTGCCCATCGAAATACACATTCTCCCTGCTAAGTGTACACGGTAAATATATAAATATAAATTCTCAACCTTATTATGTAAGAAACAATATTGTATGCTCAGATACATTTCTGACCATTGCACTTCTACAAGTGTACACATATTTACACATTCATGCTCAGACATATAGAAGAAGAAGAAAAAAAAAAGGAATGAGGACTTTGTATAACGTCTAATCTTTAGAAGCTCTAAGCGATTTACAACATATACAATGATATGACTAAAATAACACCAAAATAGAAAGAAACGTTTCGAAATTAGAAAACATAAAAACATGCCGAAAATTTTTATGGTAGGATATATTATTAGGTATTTAAGTCTGTTCTTGCAGTCGAGCATTGTGTCTTTGGGTCAAATATCAATGGGCAATTCATTCGTTTTCATAGTGGAAATAATGAGTAATCGATTGTCAGAAGAGGAGCGGAATTACTTGCTGGTGTGTTCACATTGGTGAGGTATGTTAGACTGGAGACCGTCTGTGAAACGTAGCACATGGAACAAAGTTTGTGTTTGATTCTGGATCGAATGTATGGCCAATGTAGGGCACAGAGCATCGGGGAGGTGTGCTCTGATGGTGGTACTCTAAGAACAATACGAGCAGCTATATTTTGAACTTATTGAAGTTTTTGGTGTAGATATTGATATGAACCAGACATAATTGAGTTACAATAGTCCAGTCTTGAAAGTACTAATGAACATAAAAAAGCGTTTAAGCGGCATAAACTGAAAGGTATTTGCGAATGGAGCTGATGCGTCTCAGCTACAGATATGCAGCCTTGCATATATTAATGACATGTTGGTGCAATGTGCAATGTGATAGTACTCTCAAAAATAAAACCTAGGTTTTGTACTGACTTTGTAAATTTAATGTTGGTGTTCTGATATTTATTGTTTGAGGTAAATTATGTGAATGAGAAAGTCTGTGTGTTGTGATCAGAATTGCTTCAGTCTTATTATCATTGATCTGCAACTTGTTACATGCCATCCATAAGTTCACATCAGAAATGAAACCCTCTACTCCATGGACGGTAGTATCAACTTCAGTTGGGTGGCTAGATTTGTATATTTGGGAGTCATCAGCGTACATTTGGTGAGAAAATGGATGAATGAAGAGAAAATAACCACGAGTAGACTCTTGTGGAACACTACAACATAGAACAACTGGGCTGGAGTGTATTCCATTTGCAGATACAATTTGTGTCCTGTTTACTAAGTAGGACTTGAACCAATGTACGGCTTTATTGTAAATGCCAAATACACGCTGGAGACGGTGGAGTAATATATCATCAGCTATTGTGTAAAATGCTGCAGACAAGTCAAAGAGGGTGAGGACTGTAATCTTTCCGCCATTCAAACCAGAGAGAATGTCATTAACTATTTTCAGATGAGTATTTTCAGCAATGTGGCAAGTGCGTTATGCAGATTGTATATTGCTGAAAGGACTGTTTGAATTCAGATGAGATACAAGTTGTGAAAGAACAACTTTTTCTAACATTTTCTATATGAACGAGAGATTAAAAATTGTGTCGGTAGTTCTTTAAATCGTTATGGTCGAATGTTGGTTTCTGCAGCAGAGGTTTTACATTGGCAGTATAGAAAAATGATGGAAATTTCCCGGATGAGAGAGAGGTATTAATAACATCAGTAAGTGAAGGCAATAATGGGTCTAAGCACTCAAGCAGCAGTGATGTTGGAGTTGGATCAAGTTCTCATGACTTTGGTGCACTCTTCATTACAATTGTTACGTGCTTAGGCTCGAATAAACAGTAACATAGAAAGAGTGAAAATAACAAGCTTGTGAAACTTAATAAACAATTTATTGAGTACAAATATTTTTCAGAAAAGAAAAATAAACTTACGGTTTAAAGAATCAATTCCAAAATTAATCCAAAAAAATTCAAAATATTATCCACTAGAGAAATGGTAAAAGTCCTGGTAATAAAATATGCTTATGAATATTGAGTGAGTCTGGTGGAAAGCCAAAGCCTCTCTGCTTTACGACGGTCTCTTTTAGAAGTGCGAAGCTGGTCCCTAATACTGCTATGAACCACGAGTTAAAATATGTTTAAACGCTTTATTTGCACTATACATTGTGTATGTATATTATGTATGTATATTGTTTGTTAGTACGTTTTTTTCCTCCATTACACGTTTGTATAATGTAACACCGTATGCTTTGTCTTTTATTATTCTGTAAACAATTCACCGCTCTGGTGGCCTAATGGTTAGAGTGTCGGCCTCGGATGCAGGAGGTTTCGGGTTCAGTCATACCAAAAACTAACAAACATGGTACTAACACTAGACGTTCAGTATTAATAGGTTAATGTTAGGATTTGTCGACCTGTTGTCTTTGTAGTGTGACTGGGTAGAACATCATGCTACATGTATGCGGCATGATGCCTCAGTGCTTGACTAAAAATAAAATAACGCTTCGCTTAAAATCCAAATCACACACACACACACACACACACACACACACTGTAGACAACTAATACATAGCTAAATATGTGTGGGTTTTATATCAAGATAAATGTTAATAAAAATAAATAAGTTTATTTCTGTCTAGGTCATCATTATTGGAAATGACATGGTTTGCTAGGTTCAATAATTTAATTTAGTCATAGGTTTCTAATAATAACTAATATTTTTATTTTGTAAACATTAGGATCATTCTATAATTTGTTTTTCCATTAGATAATTGTCTGTTTGTTTTATAGAAAATGCTAATTATGACCTGCGGTCAAGTAAAACACTATATACTCATGTCACTGGAGGGAAACTTCATTTGTGCTTTAAAATCTAGCACAACCAAATTGGGTTGGGTTGTGTCCACTAATTTTTCGGGCTAGGATCTATTATCTTCAAATTATTTAATTAAAGTGATTATGTTTTCTGAAAATACATAGTGTGCTGATAAAATTCTTGGATAGAGACAGTCACTGGAATTTATAGTTAACTCAAACCTGGAATTACGTTACAGTGATTCACCAAAAGATTGTTGGCACATCAGCATTCTACAATCTACAACAGGCACGTCATCACGTTCAGATTTGTATTTAATTTGGACTTCTGCTAAAGTTTATTCAGGACATTACATTTTTAGAACTTTTGTCAAGTCTATAAATTTAATTTTATGTTGGGATTTCAATTGTAATACCGTAAGTTCTTTTACATTTCCACTTAGAATTTTAAGGAAACAGATTATTTCTAGAAATTTACAAGCTTGATGCTTTTTACTCTGTTACGTTACTTATTTTAAGGGCATAGACTCGTAACAGTAGTGATACTAATTATTTTTATGTAGACCCTTTCTTGGCACTATTCATTCATGTAGCGATTCACGTTCTTTTTCCTTGCGCTTCGTCCAATTTGTCACTGCTCTGTTTAATCTGGTGTCCGCTTATTTCGCTCCATTCGATTTTAACATTTTGGGATTGTGTCACTAAATAGGTAGCTATTTTCTGCCTGGAAAACTCCAAACACCATACCATGCTCACATTCAGTGTAAAGTCAACCATAACAGACCATGCCTCAAACTGATATTTTGAATTCTCCATGTTTCAGTTCGAGTCAAAATGACCCTTTAGATTGACTCTCTCTCTCTCTCTCTCTCTCTCTCTCTCTCTCTCTCTCTCTCTCTCTTACACACAAGCAGATATTTGCATGCGTGTCGTATTAAATATGTTTTAAATAGGGCGTCCTTCGATTATTTTCCCTTCTTTCAAAAGCTATCACCACGCGTACATCATGAATAATTTGAACAATTTGATAACATCACTGGTGTATTTTAACCACACGGCGCCTGATGCAAAATTTAAATTATTTAATAGGTCTGAATATCGATATGTTCCGTGCTGTCAGAGTTGCTTTAGAGTTGCTTTAGAAGATGTGTTGTGCATTAGATGCCGTTCGAGCCGTTACTATGGTGCATGACATGGGACTAGCATACATAATTTAAGTCCAAGCGGTTATTTTTTTATATTGCATTGGGACCAGAATGCAGAATTACTCTTGTACATTCCATGGGACTAGAATGCAGAATTACTCATGAAGATACAATGTTTAATTCTAGCCCCATTCGTTACTGTTACATATAACATGAAGATAAAATGTTTAATTCTAGCCCCATTCGTTACTGTTCTCTAGCTACCTATTTATTACCATGATGTGTATCGGTGTATCGGTCAATCAGACGCTTTACAAGAGGACATACGGTGTATCGTTCAATCAGATGCTTTACAACAGGACATACGGTGTATCAGTCAATCAGACGCTTTACAAGAGGACATACGGTGTATCGGTCAATCAGACGCTTTACAAGAGGACATAAGGTGTATCGGTCAATCAGATAGATGCTCTACAAGAGGACATACAGTGTAAAATATAAAATTGTATTGCACACTGCGCTTGTAGAGATTGATTTTAAAAATCAGCTTTATAACTAAGCCAAAGACAGCTTTCAAAACGTGTGTATATTGTATAGTTTTAACTCAAATACTCTCCAATACTTAACAGGCAGATCAAACTGTACTTTCAAATCGTGTGACGTAATTGCAGATCCCAGTTCAAAATATTGACATATATATCACCAACAATGTATATACTTAAATGACATACAACCCCAATCTCAACTGGAATTCTCCACAAATTCAACTTTAACTGGAAATACCTAAAACCTCAACTCACTCTCAGCCAAAGAAACGAAATGGACATCCTCACACAATTTCTTCTTCTTCTTCTTCTTCTTCTTCTTCTTCTTCTTCTTCTTCTTCTTCTTCTTCTTCTTCTTCTTCTTCTTCTTCTTTTTCTTCTTCTTCTTAATATTATTATTATTATTATTATTATTATTATTATTATTATTATTATTATTATTATTATTAATGCCATTGTTATCAAAATGCTGCATAAGTTTACTTACAAATTTAGTACGATAATAACACATAATTTAAACAAGGAGTAACATCTGATCATCGTAGATAGCGCAACAGTGTGAGAGTTGAGGTTAAAGAATTCCCTTTCATCTAGATAATTCTTTCAATTCGATCAATTGATCAAGATATATATCAATCCTGCGCACGAATCATTACTAGAATGTATTTATGGGTCCTATTATGCGTTAATTATTGTGATTTGTATACGTTTCTTGAGTATTTGCTTTTGTCAAAGCCGAAATGATACGGTCTGTCATCAATAATATCAAATAATAATGAGCGAGCCAACGTTAACCATGCAATCTCACACAAAAAATCTAGCTCAACAGCGACTAGATGCAATTAAAAAATATCTTCCAGTCCCTTATTCTGTCAAGAACAATTACAAGAGCGTCATGAGTCTCTGGTGGAATTTGCAGACGGTGCAGAACAGTTATTTAAGTCAAGTAGAAAGGCTAATAATGATCTTCTTCCCACGTTGGAGAAAACCGCTAAAACAACTTAGCAAACCGCTAAAATAACTTAGAAAATCGCTAAAATAACTTAGCAAACCGCTAAAACTACTTAGCAAACCGCTAAAACAACTTAGCAAACTGCTAAAGCAACTTAGAAAATCGCTTAAACAACTTAGAAAACCGCTAAAGCAACTTAGAAAATCGCTAAAACAACTTAGCATACCGCTAAAACAACTTAGAAAATCGCTAAAGCAACTTAGCAAACCGCTAATGCAATTTAGGTTACCGTTAAAACAACTTAGCCAACCGCTAAAGCAACTTAGCAAACCGCTAATTTAACTTAGCAAACCGTTAAACCAATTTAACAAACAGCTAAAGCAAATTATCAAAAAGATAATGCAACTTAGCAAACCGCTAAAGCAGCTTAGCAGACAGCTCATGCAACTTAGCATACCGTTAAAGCAACTTAACAAACCGCTAAAGCAGCTTAGCAAACCACTAAAGCAACTAGCAAACCGCTAAAGCAGTTTAGCAAACAGCTAAAGAAACTTAGCAAACGCCTAAAGCATCTTAGCAAACCGCTAACGCAACTGGAAAACTAACAGAAAGAACATTAAAAAAAGATTCTAAGATAACTTCCAGGTGAAGTAGCAGCTACCCAACCACAAACACAGACACAAGAAATGATTGATAATATTGACCAGCTTTCTTTCTGAAATAGCCGACATTAAGGAAATAATCACAGTTGCAGAAGTAGAATCAGAAAACCAAAACCAAATCCAAAACAAGAAAAAGATAAAACTGGAGTGAACGATAAATTTACCGAAAAAATATTACCATCATAATAAAACTTTACAGCGTGTGGGGTGTGGGACTTAACTGCTGTTGCCGTGCATAGCTTTGATAACAGAGGAACAGTTTTAAAATCCGAGTAGCTGATGATGCTGTAGTCGACATAACTGGTATAAATGGATATTTCACAAATGCTAGGGAGATTTGATCAAACCCGAAATAATGAAACAAAAATAGATTTCATTTATCCATGGAATAGATAAATATCTTACACAATTACAACAGCGACAATTACAACGACAACACTCACAACAACAACCAAAGCCAGTATTACAACAACCTGGCGAAAAATCCGGACAATATTATTACAAATGGCGGTATAAAGACAAAACAAAGCAATCTCTTCCGTCGCCCGATAAACTGTGTCCCAATAACATCTTTACCGATGTTGAGAGACTAGAAATTGTAATCGATGAAAGACGAGCCGGTAGTAATTCTTTAGAAGTCATCAATGAAGCAACTGGTATTTGTCAGAGATGATTCACAGGAGGTATCATTGAGATTAATTTCATCGGTCCCTCATTGATGAATTCGTCGATGATTACCGCAGTGATTGAGGGTACGGTATTAGATCAGTGACAATAAAATTAGATAATCATGCATAATGCTCAACGTAGACCTGTCCTACTCAGGGTGATAAATTCACGATTACCAACAAATAAAGTGATCTACATAGATGAACTCGGCGATGTTGTTCCGTGTCTGTTTAGAAGGATAGCCCCAAAAGCGAAACCGATTGCAAAGCTAATAGGAATGAAAGCTATTGACGTTGTTCGTGGTAAAGGTATTGGCCCTGTTTATGATGTTGCATGTAAAGCACACTCAGGAATCAAGATAGACTAGCACGGTTAATGCGCAGGCCGCCACCAGTAAAAGCGCAGCGAGTACAACTAACCAGCACTGAAGTTATGCCTGCAAATGTCAATAAAATAATAAATCGAGTTCCATTATTTAACAAAATAGCAGAGTTTACCACTGTCAGAGAAAGAAACAGATATAGCTGCTAGCTAATATCAGGAAGTAGTTTCGTGTTAGACGATAATGAATATAAATACTGTTTAAACGTATATCTGATCCAGCATTTTACATAGATGCACCAGTTCTCAAGGATGCTCGGTGCGCGAATATCAATATTATTCCTATGACGCAGGAAAGCCGAATCGGCGTGGACGAATCGAATTGCGAAATCAGGATACAATTAGGTATTTCTTACCCGCTGCAGCATTTATTGAAGATGAAGGTGACAATTTAAGAACAAATGGTCTTGAATATGGATTTGATATTATAGTTGGCTTTGCCAATAATGGCATTTAGGAGTTATTCAGCAGTGCTACATACATGACTGGCGGTAGAAACGTCGAAACATGCCACGTCGACGTCGACGTTGCTACAACGAGTATTGGGTTATCCTGATACAGCGATGATTGTTCAAGATCAGCCGGTCTGTCAATGATGTTTAGGAAACATAATGCTGACCATCCTGACAACAGCCAGTATGGTATAAGACGACCAAAAAACAATGCCAGCGACGCTGACGCCGATGTGGCTCAGGTGGTTCATTGTGCTCATCAAAAATTCTACTTAGGATTCGCAACACGTCGATCAACGCTGAAGGGTGGCAGCCCAGCGTAACATATCTTAAAAACAAGGATATTGATCGTTGCGTAATGTTATAAAATTTACAAAGTTGAAACAAAACATTATTTCAATATTTTATTGAATATCCTAAATTGTGTTGGTTTAATAAATAAAATCTGAACACCGCCAAGAACAAATAATACGCTTTTTGTTGAGTATTTTTACATGGGGTGATTCTTATTCAACACTAAACGTAAATAATCTTGCTAAAGAGGACGGAATAAGATGTAACCATAGAAACACAACTAAAGATTTATTTTAGGAAAACTAGGACGTAATACATAAACAAAAATTGAAAATAGCAAAGATGGACCAGTAAAACTTAGTCTAAGGCTTCGTTGTTGATTGCCATAGTGGCAAGTAAATTTGAAAATGCATTGTGTGTCATCAATGATGTCGGTTTTGGGCAATACTTTAAACATTGCTATAGATCCATATTGGAGTCGCTTGTATTTCATTAAATTCAGAGCATATGATCAACAGTAAACAAAACTATATTACGCTTTTTACGTATCTATTACGTGAAAGAAAACTCGTCGACTTTTACCATCTGAGTCTGTTTGACTGTCTGTATGTCTGTCTATCTGTATGTCTTTCTGTCTCTCTCTGTCTCTGTCTCTGTCTCTGTCTCTGTCTCTCTTTCTCTCTCTCTAACGGTATGGAGTAGCTATCATAAGTCGTCCATTTTTAATGTTTTCATTAAGTCGTATCTGTTTTTAATTTATATCCTTATCCATTTATCCAAATTGACTTTATTCAAATTTGGATGACATATGCGAACCAGATATATTGATTTTACTTCGGCACTAGTACTGACCGATGAACCATGCACTTTGTTCAAGGACGTTTTCTTAAATTATCGTAAATTAATCTCAACATGGAGAATGCTAGTCTACGCCAGGTTTAACAAGAGAAAAGTTACAAAAACACAAACATGTATATCACCCAATGCACAAACACTAATAACAAATAAACGAAACATGATAGTTATTCAACTTTGACAAAATCATAAAGGGCGTCCCTTCACTGAATATTTGAACGCAACGTTATCAGTAGATAAAATGATATATCTAACCCAGGGCGTAAGGGACTAGTTTGATGCACAAATTTAATGCCATATTTATCTGTCTTTTATAAAATATCTTATAAAATAAAATACACAAGTGAGGTCTAAAAAGGTCCATACTTTTAGATAACCATATAAAAAAACATAAGATTATCATTCACGTGAGATAGGGAAGTCAATAGCATTTCATAGGAAACAAAGTTTGTGACCTCAACCCCACATTTATATCTGCATTTTGCATGTCCTATGGTCATTCTTGCAACCATGAGATGTTCCCAATGCAATCACAAGCCCTTTAGGTGATAAGAAAGTTTGACAAGGGTCAATGTATGAAACTATCCCCTGCCACTTAACGTTCTACGGCTGTTCAATAAATCAGTTAATTTGCTGTCACGGGACAAGATCAACATAGCTGAATCGAGGCTACTGCAACCCACACTGATCACATAGTTAAAGGACACCCCTGGGATCGAGTAGGGCAAGGCTGAGTAGCTTACAACAATTCGTCCTTCACTTGTCAATAGTGTTTGTGCATTTGTGATGTACATGACTGAATGTCATTTCTCTTTTTTGTTGTTACCCTGTTTACTTTTAAGCTTGATTATTTTTCTTTGCTTCATTTAAATACCGTTTGCTTCGTATAGACATATTGTAAATACCATTTATTTCTTTATGGAGTTCGACTGTTTCATAAGTACTGTGCTTATTTCTTCTGATATTTGTATTCGATTGACATCTGCTTTTCTATGTTTCAGTTTTTCATGTCACTGTATTCACTTAATTTGACGTTTATGTCTCTTGCGTGTGTGTTTATGTGTCCACTGTACATTATTTTCTTTCCTTTGGCTTCAATCTCTTTCAGTTGTCATTGACTTCATCTGCTTGTTCTTGGTTTGCTTTCTTTTGCCATTTGTATTAAATAGCGCCTGTCTGTTTTGTTAGTGACCTGTACGTTTTATTTGAGCGTTGCTCTTATTGTTAGATTTAAAACAAATGTTTTACAAGCATCCTTCTTTCTTTTTAACTTGTCGTGCTTTATCTGAAAATTACGTATTTTATTTTTCAATTCACATTTTTGTTGGCGATGGGCCTCAGAAGCAGTTAATATCGGTCAAGACTGTCTCAGCACAGTACAAATATTATGGTGATTCAACTAAGACTGCTTGAGGTTTGTTTACATCAAACTTATACACCCTGCCTTATCCCTTGATAAAATGGTATTATCAACGGGTTTATTACGTTACAATGTGCATGACGTCGGAAAGATGTTTCGCGTATATCTGAAAATACATATATTTGCATAGAGTAATTATAGATATTGGTATGGTGTAAAACGGCCAAATTTACGAACCATTACAATGAAATGAAATGAAATAATCACATGCAAAAGTAGGTGTTATTCGATTACTGGTATCACAAGTTGTTACAACATTCTTTCTGACTGATTTGCCTTACCAGGCTGTATCTGTATGGAGGATTTGCAGATATCGATCTTACCAGGCTGTATCTGTATGGAGGATTTGCAGATATCGTTCTTACCAGGCTGTATCTGTATGGAGGATTTGCAGATATCGATCTTACCCAGGCTGTATCTGTATGGAGGATTTGCAGATATCGATCTTACCCAGGCTGTATCTGTATGGAGGATTTGCAGATATCGATCTTACCAGGCTGTATTTGTTTGGAAGATTTGCAGATATCGATCTTACCAGGCTGTATCTGTATGGAGGATTTGCAGATATCGTTCCTACCAGGCTGTATCTGTATGGAGGATTTGCAGATATCGATCTTACCAGGCTGTATCTGTATGGAGGATTTGCAGATATCGATCTTACCAGGCTGTATCTGTATGGAGGATTTGCAGATATCGATCTTACCCAGGCTGTATCTGTATGGAGGATTTGCAGATATCGTTCTTACCAGGCTGTATCTGTATGGAGGATTTGCAGATATCGATCTTACCCAGGCTGTATCTGTATGGAGGATTTGCAGATATCGTTCTTACCAGGCTGTATCTGTATGGAGGATTTGCAGATATCGTTCTTACCAGGCTGTATCTGTATGGAGGATTTGCAGATATCGATCTTACCAGGCTGTATCTATATGGAGGATTTGCAGATATCGATCTTACCCAGGCTGTATCTGTATGGAGGATTTTCAGATATCGTTCTTACCAGGCTGTATCTGTATGGAGGATTTGCCGATATCGATCTTACCAGGCTGTATCTGTATGAAGGATTTGCAGATATCGATCTTACCAGGCTGTATCTGTATGGAGGATTTACAGATATCGATCTTACCAGGCTGTATCTGTATGGAGGATTTACAGATATCGTTCTTACCAGGCTGTATCTGTATGGAGGAGTTGCAGATATCGATCTTACCAGGCTGTATCTGTATGGAGGATTTGCAGATATCGATCCTACCAGGCTGTATCTGTATGGAGGATTTGCAAATATCGGTCCGGGGAAGATAGGTGAAATTAACAGCTACAGCCATTTGTTTACATCAAACTGATAAAATTTGAGCTCATCTCTTAAGAAAGATTATGAAGCCATTATGTAAATAAAAACTTTATTTCTGCAAAGCTAGACTGGTCTTTCAACATATTTTTCTGATTGATATAACGTTTAGCTTTCTTTGCGTGTTTTTTTTTTATTAATTTAACTTACATGAATCAAATTTACAGAGCCTTCTAGCATCGAATACTTTTAGCGCCAAATTGTCTTTTTACTTCCTGTTCTTTCTGCTTTTCGATTTTTTTTCTTTTCCTCGGTTATGGTATTGCCATCTACTGCATAGCGACGAAAGGCGAGGAGCGTGACACTACTAACTCATACAAAGATTACTTTACTGTACCTTAAATGTATGAATCGGCGTTCCTTGGTTTCGTCATTCATTTTATTTTTATCTTAGTCAACGCTGCAATTTATTTCGGGGGCTGGGGGCTCCTCGAATATTAGTTTACTTCGTTTCTATCCCAGGTCCTAATATGTTAATCCATGAACAAAAATGAAAGTCGAAGTGAGCTGAATAATCGAAGTTGCCGCTACACACTACACGTAGAATCCATCCTCACAGTTCGTTTCGGTAGAAAATGAAGGTTTCGAAACATTTACAGTCGACCTATCCACAAATCCCATCGATTCTAATACAACAGTATTTCCATCATGATCTGCAGTAACCCACTTATTGCCTGCCTTAGGCTCGCAAACTTTGCAAAGCCCCGGTAAAACCTGTTCAATGTTCCTTATTCGCACATTTAAGGTAGCACATGATAGGAATTTAGGGTGTTTGTCATCTCTGAGCCTTTTAAGTGCAAATTGAATATCAAAATGTATGTCTGAGTGTACTGTAAACAAACAGAAATCGTTGCGTATTAATTCGGCTTCTTTTGTGAGGATGTGTTTGTAAAAGCGGATCATCTGTTCCCATGTCTGAGGATTAGTAAACAGTAAAATCCGTATGTGCTCTTTCCCATAATGCACTTGTCGCAAGGCCCAGAGAGGAAGGTTCTCTGAGGTGTAATAAAAATCTAGTGGGACACATGGGGATATTTTAGTTGAGCAATCACTGTATGTTTCTGAATGGTGAAATCTCCATGGAGGCTTCTCAAAGTATTTCTTACACAACATGATTCTCTCTGACCCGTGCATATTGTCGTCACGCAAGAAAACCATAACACATATAGCCGGCAACGAAGAATTACTGACAATATCCGGTTTCAATATTGGTGTTGTTTGCATCACTTCCGGTTGGAACAAAGAAAGGTCGCTTTGAACCCAGTTCAGGATTGACTTGTACAAGACCAATATTTGTGTGACATCATGCGGATCACCAGAGAGATGAATGGTCAACCGGCCAGGGTCACTTAATGCGGTTGAATCAACATCTGATTCAGAGAGATTGGCTAGTTCACTCTCAGTTTCCGATCTGAGTGATCCAAACGACGACAAACTGCTACCTGTAAGAAAAGAAGAATAGAAAACCCTAATTAAATTTCTGGGTTGTCGTGTTTTTTGTTTTTGTTTTCTTCAGTGACACTAACACGTGGATGTACATTTTGATCATTAATTTTAACGTTACTGTAGGCAAACAAAATAAGTAAAACCCTATTTTCTTTTCTTCATTTTATATCTTAATTCATTGATAATTTTGATGTCGTTTTGATTCCTTCAAAAGTTTTCTTTGGTGTTGCCATCATTGTGCACGTTGTTTCTTAGATCTTGTGTTCATGTTTACTTCTTGTTTAAAAGTGCATTATTGTTTCTCTTTGTATATTTTTCTGATATACGTTTTATACAGATCGGATCGTCTGTTACTATTTCCCGCGACGTTTTACATATTTGGACAGTTAAAGTTTAGGTGTGGAGGGCAAGGCGCATTACTATCGGAAACATTGAATATGCCCAAACCATGTTGTGGTACTTGGTAGTAGGTTTCACTAAGAAATGCCATAATAAAATGACATTGAATCGAACGCTACCTGCATAGTATCAATAACATTGGCATTTTTTATACAGCGTTGTCATTTGATCCAACTCTTGTGACCTACAGTTTTCCTATAATTAGAAGTCAAAAGACTATGTGATTACGCAAATAAAAATTATGCATTGAAAAGGCATTTGCAATTGAATACTGATACAACGAGAGGTTTAACAATTATATGTCTAAGCAACACGGCATAGATTAGTTTGATGTTTGTTTGGTTAGGATTGTTAACGTAGCTTTAACGATTTTTCAGTCATATCAATACGATGTCTGCAGTGAGGCAGTTTATAGTGATGTCTAGCACTGGGGCATCATGCCGCAGACATGTATCACGATGTACCACCCAGTCACGTTATCCTGACACCAGGCCGACTAGTCCTAACACTAACCTCTTAATGCTGAGAGTCAAGCGAGACAGCTGTTATTATCATTTTTATAAGCCTTTGAAATGACTCAGACGGTGATCGAACTCACGACCTCCCGTTTTCGTGGCGGACTCTCTAACGACTAGGCCACCGGAATTGTTTGGCATAGAAGAGTAGCATATTTGTAAACACTTGATACACTGGATAATCAGCTCAAAGGTTAGCTTGCTAAATAGTTTAAAAGTGTGATATTATTGGTGTGTTTCCGTATCGATTTAAGGCAAGTAGAGTTAATACGTGGTCGCTTGATTACGGTAGACACTTCGTATAGCAACTAAATATGACGCTTCTTTTCGGTTTAAATACGTACGCTTTATTCTCTTCTGTTCATCATAACTGTCCAAATATTTAAAATGGTGTAGGTGAGTTCAGAGGAAACGTGACTAAACAATTACACTTTAGTGATACTAAAATAAACCGAATCAAGTTAGTACCATATACCTTATATTTTATTCAAGTTAGTTTCATTACATTTTACTACATTATATTATATTATATATTACATTCTATTTCGGTGAATGTTTCATTGTACTTCATTATATAATATTATTTTATATTCTAGCCAGTTTCAGTGTAACTTTATTCCATTTCATTACATTCCATTCTATTTCGATGTCAGTTTCACAGCATTTCATGATGTTACATTCTGTTAATTTCCATTCTATTTTGATTTCTGTTTCACAGCATTTCGTTATGTTGTATTATATTATATTCCATTCTATTTCGATATCCGTGTCATTGCATTTTATTATATTATATTATATTCTATTTAGATATACAATTTGTTGCATATACATTATGCTGCACGTGCATTGTAGAAATAGCAGACAACATAAATCAAAATTTAACCGAACCAATCCGTTAATAACGAATATCTTACTGAACATATCGAACATTCATTATATTTGCAATATGACATGACGTTTCTACAGCTAACCACAGATCGATCAAATTTCATTGAATGAGTTGATTATTCATCTGAGGTGACGATAGCGCTGCAGAAAATATAAACTTGCAGATGTGCTTAATAGAAGTCATGAATAATTTCTGGGTGGACAAATCCTCTGAGTAAAGCCATCGGCATCGAGAGGAAATCTGCAGAGTATTATAACGTATTACAACGTACCGTCATTTGAAGATGCTGAAGTGGATACACTGCCTCTTCTGGACCTGAAATACGAAAAACAAATGTGTACACACATTTAATCATGACATGTTTTCTAGCAAACATCTGAGAATATCTGGACAGAATGATTAAATAAAATATTCCCCTAGAGGGAATGACTGGTTTCTCTACGTTCCAGATATCAGCCGTTAAAACATTGTCGTAAGCAATTATGCCCTAAATCGAAGATCAGGTTAACAGTGTGATGCTGAGAACTTAATCCTTTTTCTCCTGAAGCAGCTAAAACTTTGAACAAAAATATTGCTCAACATTATTACAAAGTCTTCTCCAGCATGTGTTTTTCCCTGACTACTTGCGTCAGCAGTTGTGCGAATCGAATTTCCCATGTCAAACATACCAAAAGAAATTTCCCATGTCAAACATACCTAACGAAATTTCACATGTCAAACATACCTAACGAAATTTCCCATGTCAAACATACCTAATGAAATTTCCCATGTCAAACATACCTAACGAAATTTCTTAACTAGTAATACCAGGCTTACAAATACAGGGGGTTAGAATTTATTTTCACTGCTCACGGTGAAACGAAGGAGGAAACAAACAACTCCTTCATCATATTCCCTGCTATAAATCCACCGCTTTCCCATGCCATGTATTGATATAGCACCGCTTTCCCATGCCATGTATTGATATAGTACCGCTACCCTTTCCTATGCCATGTATTGATATAGCACCGCTACCCCATGCCATGTATTGATATAGCACTGCTACCCTTTGCCATACCATGTATAGACAGTACTAAATCCACCGCTACCCCATGCCATGCCATTTATAGACAGTACTTAATCAGATTAGATATAGCAAAAAGTGTCAGTCAAAACAAAGCGAAATGAAATTATGAAGAAGCATAGCCTTACTTCATTGTAATTTAATTTAAACTTTCCTTCAATGCATTTGTTCTTCTTTAACACATACTGCTTTTAGGATAATGTGTGGAATAATCAAATAATGTAAAAAGGTTACATTATTTTCATTTACAATGATATATCTTTCTAATATTATTTATTGTCTACAGATGAACAAGAAAAAATAGTTTTAAAATGAAGGTCAAATATGTAAGCACACAACATTTCAAATACACAAAGGTGACAAAAGATAATAAAAGACAAGATGTGACACGCAGCCACGTCAAAAATCTGCTGATTAAACATTAGTTCCTCGACAACAGAGAAGGCACAATCCAGTTTATTTGGTCTGCTAAAATAAAGTCAAGTGTGTATGCTACCGAGGAAGAGAAACCCCCACCCCACCCCAACCCCCACCCAAACAAACCCCAAACAAATAAACAAGAAAAAGTCAAAAAATAATCCGAAATCAAACAAATAAAAGAACACAATATAAAAAAAAGAAAAACATCTCAAGCTCGACCAACGAAAGATATTGTACAGCAAACCTAGTTAAATCTCTCCGTTTGTAGGTACCAATATGTTTTCGGCGGCTATAGATACAGATGTAACTCGACCTTCTGGTTAAAACTTGCATTTTTAGGATGCATTTACAGTTTGGATGCCGCTCAGTGTATGTTAGATACTGTATATAAAAACCTTTCAGTTTTGTATCAGATACACCCAGCCTTCATTTTTGTATCAGATACACACAGCCTTCAGTTTTGTATCAGATACACACACCCTTCAGTTTTTTATCAGCTACACATCGCCTTCCATTTTTTATCAGATACACATCGCCTTCATCTTTGTATCAGATACACATCGCCTTCCATTTTGTATCAGAAACACATCGCCTTCATCTTTGTATCAGATACACACAGCCTTCAGTTTTTTTTATCAGCTACACATCGCCTTCCATTTTGTATCAGATACACATCGCCTTCATTTTTGTATCAGATACACACAGCCTTCAGTTTTTTTATCAGCTACACACAGCCTTCAGTTTTGTATCAGATACACATCGCCTTCAGTTTTGTATCAGATACACACATCCTTCAATTTTGTATCAGATACACACAGCCTTCAGTTTTTTTTATCAACTACACATCGCCTTCCATTTTGTATCAGATACACATCGCCTTCATTTTTGTATCAGATACACACAGCCTTCATTTTTGTATCAGATACACAAAGCCTTCATTTTTGCATCAGATACACACAGCCTTCCATTTTGTATCAGATACACACAGCCTTCAGTTTTGTATCAGATACACACAACTTTCAGGTTTTTTTTATCAGATACACATCGCCTTCATTTTTGTATCAGATACACACAGCCTTCAGTTTTGCACCATAACACATATACACAGTTTTTCAGTTTTATATCATTCTGACAATATCACCATCCATGTTTATAAACATGTTATCTTCACATCAAAGCGTCTCCTTCCTTTTTATTTGACGGGTCAATACTTCTGTGCAGATCATACGTTCCTGATCCATGACTATGGAATATGTTGCCATGGAAACATAGGTTTCAAATTACCTATGAAACATTTGAATTGCTTCTACATCAGAACCTTGTTTCAGTCTGATTGCAGATTTACAATAAACCGAAAAGAAATGGAATGACAAAATATTTTAAATTTAAGTTGTAATGTATTCCACTTTGATCAATATTATATTATGTAAATCGTGAAATACGGTATGGAGTTTATATTATAGTTGACTGTAAATCAATTTTTAATTTTGTTTGAATCATTAATTTATTATATTACTTAGTGAATGAAAACATTATATTTTAACGACGAAGAGCCATTTGCTAATTAAAAGACAGACAAAAATATGTCTCCAGGCAGACATCTTGCGATGAATTTGATTTATAGGAAAATGACGCATTCCTGTATTGTGTGACACGACATTGAGAATCCCTTTCTGGCAATATTTTAACATATTTTATGATACGGGGTACTGAAAGTGGGCAGATGATGAATAACGATAACTCCTTTGTTAGATTTAGCTATTGGACTTTAATTCAATATTGGACAACGTTTTAATTTCTAACCAAATCAAGTCCTAATCTCTTCCTTGAAGCTGATAGATTTGCAACATCAGTGTAAAGCAAACAAACAGACAGACAGAAAAACAGAGTTTCCATCTCAAGCTCTGTCTTGCGTTTGTATATATTCTAGCATGATTAAACATATTTAAACTTTTTAAATATTTTAATTTGAATTGAATACCAGAAATATGCCCTTTTACCTTACAAAAAAATAACATATTAAGTGATGTAATTTAGGAATAGCTTAAAATCAATATAGTATTTTAATGCGTTTAATTTCAATACGTATGCATTTTAATACGTTTAATTCCAATACGTATGTATTTTAATATGTTTAATTTCAATACGTATGTATTTTAATACGTTTAATTCCAATACGTATGTATTTTAATATGTTTAATTTCAATACGTATGTATTTCAATACTTTTAATTCCAATACGTATGTATTTTAATATGTTTAATTTCAATACGTATGTATTTTAATACGTTTAATTCCAATACGTATGTATTTTAATACGTTTAATTCCAATACGTATGTATTTTAATACGTTTAATTTCAATACGTATGTATTTTAATACGTTTAATTTCAATACGTATGTATTTTAATATGTTTAATTTCAATACGTATGTATTTTAATATGTTTAATTCCAATACGTATGTATTTTAATATGTTTAATTTCAATACGTATGTATTTTAATATGTTTAATTTCAATACATATGTATTGTTTAGAGCCAGAATAAGCGAGTACTGTCGGTGAAGATTGCGTTTCATGCACGCTATGACAACAAAGACACTAATATCCATTGAATGACTTCGTAGAAACTGTTAAGTCCAAAGCCAATCGTTTTGCAGTGTTTATAGTCTCGAAAAGAAATCATATGTATTTGTGCATCTACCTACGCAGACAGACGAACAAAGATCGTGTTGATTCATTCCGATGGCGTTGTCAGTGTGCCTATTTCACATGATTATAACAGTAACTATATTCATTTAGGTAATCTTCTGTTGAGAGATACCTTAAGATTTGGAGAAATTTCAAACAACAAATAATATCTTTGTTTATAACTCACACAATGCAATGCATGATCGCTCGTCGTGTCTAAACATAGAATCCAAAGAGTGCAAGTCATGTAAAAACATAGAATCCAAAGAGTGCAAGTCATGTAAAAACATAGAATCCAAAGAGTGCAAGTCATGTAAAAACATAGAATCCAAAGAGTGCAAGTCATGTAAAAACATAGAATCCAAAGAGTGCAAGTCATGTCAAAACATAGAATCTAAAGAGTGCAAGTCATGTAAAAACATAGAATCCAAAGATTGCAAGTCATGTAAAAACATAGAATCTAAAGAGTGCAAGTCATGTCAAAACATAGAATCCAAAGAATGCAAGTCATGTCAAAACATATAATCTAAAGAGTGCAAGTCATGTAAAAACATAGAATCCAAAGAGTGCAAGTCATGTCAAAACATAGAATCTAAAGAGTGCAAGGCATGTCAAAACATAGAATCCAAAGAGTGCAAGTCATGTAAAAACATAGAATCTAAAGAGTGCAAGTCATGTAAAAACATAGAATCTAAAGAGTACAAGTCATGTCAAAACATAGAATCTAAAGAGTGCAAGTCATGTAAAAACATAGAATCTAAAGAGTGCAAGTCATGTAAAAACATAGAATCCAAAGAGTACAAGTCATGTCAAAACATAGAATCTAAAGAGTGCAAGTCATGTAAAAACATAGAATCTAAAGAGTGCAAGTCATGTAAAAACATAGAATCTAAAGAGTGCAAGTCATGTAAAAACATAGAATCTAAAGAGTGCAAGTCATGTAAAAACATAGAATCCAAAGAGTGCAAGTCATGTAGAAACAGAATCTAAAGAGTGCAAGTCATGTAAAAACATAGAATCCAACTTATGTCAAGAAATAAAGTTACCAAGGTGCAAGTCATGTCTAGAAATAAAATCCAGAGTGTAAGTCATGTCAAGACACAACGTTCACAAGGTGCTAGTCATGTCTAGAAATAGAATCCAAAGAGTGCAAGTCATGTCTAGAAATAAGTTCCCAAGGTGCAATTCTAGAAACAGTCCGCAGCTCCAACACAAAGATACATTCAGTTCTGTAGACTATACTAATACCTAAGTATAGGGTGGGGTTGGAAGTAGAAGGCTAGTAGAAAGGGCTGTTGTGGCCTTACTAGAACCTAAGTATAGAGTGTGGATGGAAGTAGAAGGTCTGAAGAAAGGAATCCTGTAGACTGTACTAGTACCTAAGTAAATGTTAGAACTGGGAAAGAAACCTTTTAGAATATAAATGTTTTAAGAGAATATTATACATTCATTCTGCACCTATTGCATGACTATTTCTGTTATCGTTCTGGCACGCGAAAGTCTGGTTGCCGCCAATCTAATGGACCAACTCCTGCTACCAGTGAGAATGACGATAATAGTCACAATATGTTGCTAAATAGTTACAATATGTTGCTAAATAGTTACAATATGTTGCTAAATAGTCACAATATGTTGCTAAATAGTTACAATATGTTGCTAAATAGTTACAATATGTTGCTAAATAGTCACAATATGTTGCTAAATAGTTACAATATGTTGCTAAATAGTCACAATGTGTTGCTAAATAGTTACAATATGTTGCTAAATAGTCACAATATGTTGCTAAATAGTCACAATATGTTGCTAAATAGTTACAATATGTTGCTAAATAGTCACAATATGTTGTTAAATAGTTACAATATGTTGCTAAATAGTTGCAATATGCTCCTAAATAGTTGCACTATTTTGTTTGTTACAGGCTGGTTGCTACCTTGGAGAATTCACGAGGTGACGAAGCAGCAGTTGACTTGCAAATTTTCGGTAAATAATTTATATTAAACTTCAGCCCAACTATTGATACCGTTTCCTTATTAAAATTCAAAATTATGAATATATCTCTGCTGCAAATGCGTGTGCGCTTTTACTGTCAGTGAAATTAAAGCTGCATCGATTTTAGAATGATGCCATAACAAAGTTGTTGTTGATAGTTCCGTTGACTTCCGTCATGTCCACAAACCTAGTTATTGGGAATCTATTATTGTAGGAATGGAGTAAATTATACGCTAGCAGACCAGCGCTGGAATCTAACTGAACAATGTGTGTATCACAAGACCAACGCTATCTACTAGTATATGGTTTATAGTTTCGTTTACTGTTATTGCGTAAACAAAATGCTATTATGTTTTATACATACAGACAAAGTAAATACAGAAAATCTAATATACACATGTCATTAACTTTATCACATTGTATCTTTCCGTTGTCTTATAGATAAACAGGAAGTCACTAGCTGGACAATGACTAGATTATGGTTTACAGCCTTTTGGTCATTCATCAAACTCCTACTTTTGCTTATTTCAGTACAGTATGAAAATGTAGTCAGAGGTGAGTGCATTGGAAAGTAGGGCTTGACAATATCAAGATATCAGCACTTCTGACTGAGTCATTAATGAAGCGGATCGAAACACGATCGATGCTACTGATGATAAACATATTTAACTATTGATGTTTTCCAGGTAATTACACTCTCTGTGTTAACGATTCCTGCTTTAAATGCTACAGTGTTATAGGACATGTCATTAATGATCCAGTTTGATGACCATGGAATCCAATTTGATGACCATGGTATCCAATTTGATGACCATGGTATCCAATTTGATGACCAACAAAACCAGTTTGAGGACAATGTTATAAAACCAATTTGAAGATAATGCTATCAAAGAAGTTTCAAAATAAGTTTATAAAATCAATTGCCATTCGTTGTTATCTAATATTTATCTGACCATATCAGTTGTTTTCAGTGACTACACAAACCCTTCTGAGACCGTGTTTTAGTGACTACACAAAAGCCCTTCTGTGGCCGTGTTTTAGTGACTACACAAAATCCCTTATGAGACCGTGTTTTCAGTTACACAGTTACAATACACAAACACTTCTGTATACGGCCTCGGTAGCATAGTGGTTATAGCTTCCGCATCGGATGTAGAAGGTAGCGGATTCGAAACCTGGCCGAGTCATAGCAAAGGCATGAAAATGGTATTAACAGCTCCCTCGCTATGCGATCAGCACTAGGAGGTTAGTGTCACGACCGGTCGGCCTGGTGTCAGGATAATGTTGACTAGATGGGACCAGTCAGATACTACAATAGTTCACAATTCCCTTAATGCATACTTTGTCCAAGACATATACCAATGAATCTGGTACAAGCCAAGATGCGCCTGTATTTTCTTGCAGAGAAATACTATGGCCTTTGTTAAATGTTCAGATTCATGCGTCAACATGATTCGCCTGGGGAACGTATGAAATCCCCAAGTATATTATTGTTTGAATGATGTATGGTGTAGACTGGTAGCGATAATCTGGACATCACTCGTAGATTATCAGGTATTTAAATAAACCTTGTGTTATCAGGTCGCAGTCAACTAAGCCAAACAAAATGGCCTGTTTTGTGGTTTTGTTTAGTCAGAAAGCTACTATATTGAGGTTATACTGTGCCACGAATATGCATCGTCATGAAATTCATCGCGTGCCGTCGTTTAAATATAATTAAAGTTTATCTTTGTCCATAGAATGCTAGACTGGTTATGAAAAACCTTATCAACATAAACTAAATGTCCGCTTGGTGAACAAGAAAATGTAAATTCAAAGACGAATATTGAAGCTCTATTTAAAATAGTTACGGCAATTATTTCACAACATTTGAACATTATAATTTAAAATGTAATTTACACTCGTGATGAAAATGGTGCTGAGAAAGTTATCGGATAAAGTATGCACAGTACGGGAACATTAGCAAATAATCATATGACTGAACAGTTTGAAATGCCTGGATAATAAAGGCATCATGAATGTGTGAGAGAGAGAGAGAGAGAGAGAGAGAGAGAGAGAGAGAGAGAGAGAGAGAGAGAGAGAGAGAGAGAGAGAGAGAGAGAGAGAGAGAGAGAGAGAGAGAGAGAGAGAGAGAGAGAGAGAGATATTGTTGTGGGATATTATTTGCTTTTCTTTTATATAGATACAATTGTTGAAAATAATAATGTGTGTATTTTATAAAATGACAATGTTGCAATCGCTCATCGGGTGACAAATAATTGATTAAAACTGAAACCCATGTTTGACACTAATCCATCACATCTGTAATATTGTTATACGTAACATGAATTCAATCCATTTTAAAATTATTTAAACATCATATCACTCATAAAAGGATTTCTTAAATTAAAAATCTTTGAACATAACATTTTGAAAGTTATGATTATATGAGATGTTTTGTTTTCATTAGAGTTTTTTTTATTTATAAAAAAACCATATTATATATTTTCCTGTTATATGTGGGTTTTTTTAATGTTCTAAAGTTTTTAGAGCTTTTAACCATTAGGCGCTATAAAAGTCTTCATGATTATTATTATTATTATTATTATTATTATTATTATTATTATTATTATTATTATTATTATTAACTATTATTATTAACTATTATTATGTGAAAACAGAAGACAGCATTTCGACCATATAGGATATAAAGACAGATGACAACATATCGGCCGTGTGGGATGTGTTATACAATGTGGTATGTGAACACAGATGACAACGTATCGACCATGTGGGACGTGAACACAGATGACAACATATCGACCATGTGGGATGTGTTATACCATGTGGGATGTGAACACAGATGACAACGTATCGACCATGTGGGATGTGTTATACCATGTGGGATGTGAACACAGATGACAACATATAGACCATGTGGGATGTGTTATACTATGTGGGATCTGAACACAGATGACAACATGTCGACCATGTGGGATGTGTTATATATACTATGTGAGATGTGAACACAGATGACAACATATCGGCCATGTGGGATGTGTTATACTATGTGGGATGTGAACACAGATGACAACATGTCGACCATGTGGGATGTGTTATACTATGTGGTATGTGAACACAGATGACAACGTATCGACCATGTGGGACGTCAACACAGATGACAACATGTCGACCTTGTGGTATGTGTTATGTGGGATGTGAACACAGATGACAACATATCGACCATGTGGGATGTGTTATACTATGTGGGATGTGAACACAGATGATAGCATATCGACCAATGATTGCGTATATTGTAAATATTGCTAGTGGACTTGCGGCGTATAACATATATTTCTTTTTTGGGTATTCAAAATTTAATTTAAGGAAGCTCTTTGGCTTTCCTAAAGACATATTCTGTCCTCAAAATGTGCTGCATTCGTTCAGCAATTACTATCGTGATAATATGTAACCTACACAGACCTGTACTGCATTTCGGAATGACAATATTTAATTACGGTAATATGTATTTATTTTGAAATTTGTGAAAGTAAAAAACTGGTCAAACTATAACAATTAAGTAATATTTAATCGAATTAATTTCCCTGTGGTCAACATTATTGACGGCTTTTCTTTTTTTTACAGACTGGTATGCATTTGGTAATGAGAGCCTTAGAAAAGAATTGTAAACAACAATTTGAAAGCCCATGTTTATTTGTATTTTTGTTCCATTATTTAATTTAAACAAAGCGACGATTTCAGCTTTCTTCATAGATTGGACTGATCAGTTTGGCCATCGATTGCGTTACTGCACTAAGGCAAACATAAATTAAGTACTGGGGTAAAAAAAAATAAAGCGATGTATATTTCACAGGTGGATTAAACATTTATTAGATTCTAACGAATGATGAGACCGATGATAAGCGTCTGAATAAATTTCCAAGTTGACCCTAGCCAGAGTATTCCAAACCCTTACATAAAATACCAAATAAACGTTTATTAAATCACCGTACGATATGTGTCCCTTATTTTTATAACGTTTTACACTTTAGAGAATAGCAAAAGTCGTAAATCAAGTAGCGACTGCATTGCTATTATTGCATAGTTACAGTGATAATTTCTGATGTAGTGCGAATCTACCTGCCTATTCAACTGATGCCTGATAAAGACAACGAGACACCAGACATAGAAGGCTTTAAAAACCCTGTATGCATCTCATATCAGATCTCTCCGACACCATTAACGTTTATGCTGATAAAGCTAGGTTTTTGTTCTATTATTGACAGAGTTTTGCGAAAGATACACAAATTATATAGTACAAGACATTGCTGCAGTGTTAAATACAAAAAGCTTTTTATCTTTGTGACGACGCCAGCTTTATTAAAATATCTTTTAGCTTGAAAGACTGTGTAATAACCGCATCCACGACATTAATTATCACAATCCAAGATCATGACGTTAACCTCTAATACGTGTTATTCGAACAAATATCGACACAAAGCTAGCATTTTTGGTGACATTAAAATCACCTTCAGGACGACAAGTGTATTTATGGACATCTTGAATAATTAACGAAAGACCTTGCATCAAGTCTGGAATTATATATTCATACATTCAAATATGTGTCTGGCTGTGTAGAATTCCAGCCAAGGATAATTTTAAGTAATGAAGATGTGACGTCTGCGTGTCATCACGTGACCCGTTGCTATCATAGTGCATACACGTGGTTGAAAGTCCATTAGTTCAGTGACCACTTCAACAAAGTTTCACACATCATCTCAAGCCAACAGGCAATTATCCGCCATGGCTTTTTATCACACCTGGCCGTCCATGGAGATTTCCTGGTTTTCATGAATATGCATACACCTGCTTAACTAATTCCTACATCTTAGCAATTTAAGAATAATAAAAATAGTTTTGAACAAACCTATTACTGAAATGTAATTTTAGGGTAATTTTTTTACGAAATGCGGAGTATTTGTCATAGGTCGTCAGGTCACGTGATTTGGTAGTCAGAGCCAGCTCCCAACTCGCGCATGGTCAGCTAGGTGTCCTATTAGGAAAACTGGATTTCCAGGCGAGAAAGGTACAAGGATATAAGGAACATAAATTGTTATATCCAAGTAAAATCAGTCTAACATTGCTGTATTAAATATATTATAGTACATTTTATCTCGCTAAAATGTTTCACATCTACGCAGCTTTACTAGAAGAACTAGCTAATTCGTTTTATGCAAGTATCGGACTTGCCTACCAGGTTTTTTTTTTTTTTTTTACTATCCTGTTACCTGTAGATTGGCGTGATTCAGTTTCAGACAATTGAGAGTTCACGATAAGTTATTGAGAATCTAGAGATAGTCGTTTAGGGTCCAACGGATGCAGCGTATTAGAAAACTGAGAGTCTTAGAGTATTCTCCAGTATTACTGAAAGCGCAAATAGAGATATTTTATATACAAACGGAAGTGAACATCGTCCCAACGATTGGCATTATAAGGAAATATGCAGTATTTCATAATGGATTGTTACAATCATTCTGGCCCTGCTTGTACAGATTTTTGGGAAAGCAGCAATAGTTAGCCGATAGCGCAAACAACATCAACTTTTATTTGGTCGTTTGGCTGGCTTCCATAAAGACCCATCTCTCTCTCTCTCTCTCTCTCTCTCTCTCTCTCTCTCTCTCTCTCTCTCTCTCTCTCTCTCTCTCTCTATATATATATATATATATATATATATATATATATATATATATATATATATATATATATATATATATATATATATATATATATATCCAGTGGCATAGTGGTTAGAGCTTCCACCTTGGATGCGGGAGGTCGCTGTTTTCGACAACCGGTCAAATCATATTAAAGACGTAAAGATGGTACTAACTAGCTGCCTGGCTTGGCGCTTAACATTTAGAAGTTTGTGTTAGGACTGGTCGGCCTGGTTTCATGTTTGAAATGAATGATTTGTAGTCTACCGGTATTCCTAATCTGTAAAAGGAGTGGAAATGTACAGAACTTGAGGGACCCCGTATTTTCAAACGTACGACTATTTCAATTCTTTTTATAGCCTTTAGGTTTCAACCGGTTTCAATGTTGTAAATGACAACGGTCTGTAAATGACAATATAAAAGGTACATTGACCTCGGGTCACAAGATTCATTTCACACCCCTTGCATTTGCTCATCTTTAAATCATATTAAATACAAAGAGGTAATTAACATCTAATGTGTCCACTTTAAAAACAGAGATTAGTTTGATGGTTGAATAAATATAAGTCCGTTTTCCAAAATGAATTTTTGTGATCAGATATTCTTAAGAGAGAGGTGAAAGAGTCAAAGCACCAATACAAATATTGATTTATTCCCACCCCCCACCCCCGTCTCTCTCTCTCTCTCTCTCTCTCTCTCTCTCTCTCTCTCTCTCTCTCTCTCTCTCTCTCTCTCTCTCTCTCAGACACACACGCACATATTTTTTTATTTTTTTTTACAATTTTGCAATTCAGACTACACATTTCTTGCAAATGACATACAAGAACACTCTTGTGTGTAAACAATGCCTTGCTAGAGATGAAATCACTTGTTTAATAATCTAATTAAGTTAAAAAATATTTTAGACGTTTTCCAGATGATGATAATCTACGCTTTCCAGATGCCTGCATTTGGTGCAAAGCAACTTCTAGTTACGTAAGATGATTTTAATCTGTGTATACCAGACGCCTGTATTTAGTGCAAAACAACTCCTAGTTACGTTTGGCAACAGACGATGATAATCTGTGTTTTCCAGACGCCTATATTTAGTGCAATACAACTTATAGTTATGCTAGGTACCACAGTTGTTCCTTTCATTGTCTTGTCTGTAGCTGATAGTTCTTAAACTAATTTTAAAGAACAAGATAGTGCTTGTAGATTTGTATAGTAAAGTAGTTACTGAACCATGCATTAACCCATTCAAAATATGCCTCGTGATTCCAACAAAACATTAAGACCCGGACGTTGACGAGTATCATATATATTCATACGTCTTTATGTCGGTACAATGCTATAAATGGGAGGTGTCTGTCGTAGACTGAATATTATAAATATAGCCTTTCATTATTAAAAATTACGATTTAAAAATACACAAAAATATCAATAATGATGATGATACAGTCATGTTCCACCGAAAATATAATAATAATAATAATAATAATAATAATAATAATAATAATAATAATAATAATAATAATAAGACTAAACAAGGAACCAAAAAGAAGTTCCTAATCAAATAGAATTGAAGTTCATCTCGTTTCCAAGTCATATGTTCTGGTGCATTTGAATCTGATAAGAAAACACTAAAAGCGTCAGCACAAGCACGTGATTGAACCTACCTATGGTATGCATGACTTAGAAATAGTGCAAGATAATGCGCATTAATTTGCTCACATTACTGAATTAAATGATAACGTCTTCAAGGTTCTAATTCATTAAGTTGTTTTTTTTTAACAGGATTCACATCATTGCTTGTGTTTAAATGACCTTTGTAAATGTTAAGGTGGTATTCGTAGATAGTCCCTCACAGGAATGGATTCATTTTCACACGTGTTTACCCAGGCGATTAAACAGTGACATTATGGTCCAAGACAAGCGTTATGATACTGAAGTATACTTCATAGTTCTGTTTATCATTTAACACACAATCTTGTAGTGCAGTATACACTGCTACAATCGGAATAAAATGTCCGACACACTTATATTGATTGCAAGAAAGTTCTTTTCATTAACTTCTAAATAGCATTTATGAGGCCCCTGCGATATAAATTTGCGGTTTATTATTTGTTTTTTTTCTTCTGATTATTGAAAGAGACCATTTAACTAAGACATATCCCCCATCTCTGTCTGTCTGTCTGTCTGTCTGTCTGTCTCTGTCTGTCTGTCTGTCTCTGTCTGTCTCTGTCTGTCTGTCTGTCTCTGTCTGTCTCTGTCTGTCTCTCTCTCTCTCTCTCTCTCTCTCTCTCTCTCTTTCTCTCTCTCTCTCTTAGAAACTAATAAGTTTGTTTGCCAAATACAATCATAGTCTCCGCTTAAGTGAAATCGTTTAACTGAGTACACTAATACAACAGATTGAGACCAGTGAAAGCGTTTAACTGAGTACACTAATCAAATAGATTAAAACCAGTAAAATCGTTTAATTGAGTACACTAATTAAATAGATTAAGACTAGTGAAAGCGTTCACTGAGGACACTGATTAAAAAGATTAAGATCAGCGAAAGTGTTTAACTGAGTACACCAATTAAATAGATTAAGACCAGTGAAAGCGTTTAATTGAGTACACTAATTAAATAGATTAAGACATGTGAAAGCGTTTAACTGAGTACACTAATACAACAGATTTAGACCAATGAAAGCGTTTAAATGAGTACACCAATTAAATAGATTAAGACCAGTGAAAGCGTTTAATTGAGTACACTAATTAAATAGATTAAGACTAGTGAAAGCGTTTAACTGAGTACACCAATTAAATATATTAAGACATGTGAAAGCGTTTAACTGAGTACACTAGTACAACAGTTTAAGACTAGTGAAAGCTTTAACTGAGTGCAATAATACAACATATTAGGACAAGTAAAGGCGTTTAACCTGGTGCACTAATACAAAAGATTGAAACCAGTGATGGCGTTTAACTGAGTACACTAATACAACAGATTAAGACTAGTGAAAGCGTCTAAACTGAATACACCAATTAAACAGATTAAGACCAGTGAAAGCGTTTAAACTAAGTACACTAGTACGATAGATTGAGACCAGTGAAAGTGTTTAACTGAGTACACTATGACAACAGATTGAGACTAGTGAAAGCGTTTGACTGTCAAATCTACTTATAAATTACTTTATCAGTTTCATATTATTGTATGTATCAGTATAAGAGGTTACTAAACCTGTTCTCACCGCAACTCTCAGAACATCCGGGCAATCATTTGAAAGGCATTTACTTTTATGATACAAAACGCCTAGGCAGTTCTTGGAAAGGTTGTAATTTTTATGATGTAAACACCTGAGCAGTGCTTGGAGAGGTAATTTGTTTAGATGAAAATACATGGACGGTGCATGGACAGGTTGTAACATTTGTGATGGAAACGCATGGGCAGAGGCAGTGCATTTAAAGATAACTACATTATACTTTGCCTTTATGGTGTTTTGCAATGACGGAAAATTGTTATTAAGCAACGATCTGAAAACACCTTGCGACATTCCTAGAAGACGACAAAACAACTTTTGATTATAAATTAACCGAGACGTTCTTCCACCTTGCCGTTTGGCAATTTCAGCTGTACCTGTTACAAAATTAGTAAAATCACAGAGGACAGCAAATGTCTATTCCCTTAGTTTGAAAAACTTAGATTCAAAATAATATTTAAGCGTTATATTCAGATATTTGTACATTAGAGTAACTTTACCAAGCTTCTGTCAAAATTGCGTATCCATAGTATAACAATTGTGAACTGCCTTTCTTTCAAGGTATCCTCCATGTTAACGGGATAAATGCAGTAAGTAGTTAAAAAGAATAATTTGATTTCGGCATGTTTACACAGGTAGATAATAAGTACTGTTTACTTCTTATATTTACAATCTAGTACTGAAGTATATTTCACAATTCTCGGTTTTATATTCCACTTGACCTTTGTTACACCTTGCATACACAAGACGGTAAAAAAAAAGTATGACATATGCCTCGTCACTGTAAGCAATACATTTAAAATATCAACACATTAGTTATTCTGGGGAATCCATTATAGTTTACAGGTGTTTATTTTTTCAAGAAGGCAAATTCAGCTTTAGCAATATTTTTTTTATTTATATTTACTTCCTCAGAATGCATTAAACATGATATGATTTACAACGTGAGCTTAATTGAAAATGATCAAGCATATTGGCATTCAAAGTATTTTGGAAATATGTGTGATGGTTGTTTATAGTTTATTCACGCAAACATTAACGCCACAAGGGTCAAATATTTTACATGCAAAGCTCAGCAACTCATTCGGTTGCATGGCTGGCATCCATTAACCTAGCTACTTGATTCATGTGGTAAACGTGTGAGCAGAAAGCAATCATACAAGAATTTTATAAAATTGGTATGGGTAATAAAAAATGTCCTGATTTCGCATTCAGGCATTCCATTCAGTAGATATTGTAATTCCTTTGGAACATGGTAATAACGCCCTAATTTCGCATTCTGGCATTGAGTGTAAGGTGTAATCTCTTTAAATATGGTAATAAAGCCCTAATGTCGCATTCTGGCATTGAGTGTAAGGTGTAATCTCTTTGTAACATGGTAATAAAGCCCTAATGTCGCATTATGACATTGCGTGTATATGTTGTAATCCCTTTGGAACATTTTAAAATTATCATAATTTCGCATTTTGATTTAAATTCATGATAGGCGTCATTTTGTGATAATATGAATTTTCTTCAAATTATTGCTTTCGTTTTTTCTTGTTTGTTTATCTGTTTTTGTTTATCAATAGATTTGTCATTTACACAGTTATAAATAATAAACAGTATCTAAAACGGACGAAACAATCAGATCATAAACTGCAACAAAAGTACTTTAAGATATATTTAGCAAGTGCACCAGCAATAGTCATACACAAGCAAGAGTACTATCACTATAAACATATAAGCACGAGTACTAGCAATATACATGCATAAGCAAGAGTACTAACAAAATACATGTATAAGCAAGATTACTAGCAAAATACATGTATAAGCAAGATTACTAGCAAAATACATGTATAAGCAAGATTACTAGCAAAATACATGTATAAGCAAGAACACGAATATTTCACACGTATAAGCAAGAGTTCTAGCAATATCCATGCATAAACAAGAGTACGAGTAATTCACACGTATAAACAACAGCACTAGTAGTATACATTAATAAGCAAGAGTACTAGTATACAAAAGAGAACGACTATTTCACAAATATATGCAAGAGTACTAGCAATATGCATGTATAACAAGAGTACGAGTAATTCACATGTATAAGCAAGAGTACGAGCAAAATACATGTATAAGCAAGAGTACGAGCAAAATACATGTATAAGCACGAGTACGAGTAATTCACACGTATAAGCAAGAGTACTAGCAATATATATGTATAAACAGGAGTACGAGTACGAGTAAGTCACATGTATAATCAATAGTACTAGCAAAATACATGTATAAGAAGGATTACTCGTAAAGAGACATGCTTAAGCAAGAACAATAACATATATACGTGCACGAGCAAAAGTACTAGTCAAGAGACATGTAAATCTAAGAGAACAAGCAATATTAATTTATAAGCAAGAGTACTAACAAAGATACATGTACAAGTGAGAGTACTAGCAAAAGTACATTTACATGCAAGAGTACTAACAAAGATACATGTACAACCAAGAGTGCTAACAAAGATCGTGATTTACTTTAGTATTGTCAATGTTGTATTCCGACTCAAGTAAATAATGTACCATTTTTACATTTTATCGTTTTATGCAGTCGTTATTTTGCATTCCGAATAAAAACTACCACATAGCATTATATATTTTGATGTTAATACAGATGTTTGTCAACACAGTATTTCTATCCATGGATAGTTTTTGTTAATGTATAAAGCAAACAAAGATACTTTATATTCACGATACGAGCACCGAGCTGCAAATAAACCTACAGCCACCATCCCGTAATGACATCTGCTTTCACACACTCACCGGTAGGTAAGGGTTTACATTTGTTCTTCTACTCATGATTCTCACTTGTAGAAAATTTTCAAACTTTGATTGCCTAATTACTCCGTAAATCTGTCTCAGACGGCTAAAATGAAATTTGACAGGTAATATAGAAAATAATATGGTGCCCACATTTTTAGAGACCCTGAAGGAAATCTTGGTTGTTGCAAGAAATGAAAAGCTGAATGAGTTTCTCATAATCACATCTGGAACCTTTCTTTTTTCAGACCTAGCTCACTGTTAATGGAGCGGAACTATACGGCTGGCAGACTGATTTATCATATAACACATTTTGACCGAATATCCGCTGAATATGAAATAAAATCACTGCGGTGGAAGGGTTTAACAGAACCTGAAAGGCTAGAATATGGACATTTCACTCAAATCTGTCATGATTCGTTACTCAGACATTGACAGTGCACAATGAGATTTAGAAATACCAAATATTAATATTTATCATCATATAAAGAAGAGTCAATTTACTTACCCTCCTTGAGTCATTTCCTTTACCAAAGCAGTAATAGGGTCTTATATAATCTAGTTTTCAAACTATAGGGGTAGCTGCGAACAATTATAGACCTCTGATATGCAGGATGCATTGTTTTCAGCTCCAATTAAAAATGCAGCTAAGAAATGCACTCTGCCTAAATAAGCAAAGCATTTCTAGCAAGGATAGAAACAAATGGACTGTAACTCTTAAAACATTTTAACTAGTTGGGAATCGAACACATTTTAATTAGTTGGACATCTAACACGTTTTAATTAGTTGGCAATCTAACACATTTTAATTAGTTAGACATTTAACACATTTTAATTACTTGGACATCTAACACATTTTAATTAGTTAGAAATCTAACACATTTTAATTATTTGGACATTTAACACATTTTAATTATTTGGACATCTATCACATTTTAATTATTTGGGCATCTAACTCATTTCAATTAGTTGGACATCTAACACATTTTATTTAGTTGGACAACTAATTCATTTTAATTAGTAGGACATCTAATATATTTTCATTAGATGGACATCTAACACATTTTAATTGGTTGGGCATCTAACTCATTTTAATTAGTTGGACATCTAACACATTTTATTTAGTTGGACATCTAACACATTTTATTTAGTTGGACATCTAACTCATTATAATTATTTGGACATCTAACTCAGTTCAAATAGTTGAGCATCTAATAAATTTTAATTAGTTGGACATCTAACACATTCTAATTAGTTTGGAATCTAAAACATTTTAATTAGTTAGACATCCAACACATTTAATTAGTTTGGAATCTAAAACATTTTAATTAGTTAGACATCTAACACATTTTAATTACTTGGACATCTAACACATTTTAATTAGTTGGGAATATACACATTTTAATTAGTTGGGAATCTAACACATTTTAATTAGTTGGGCATCTAGCACATTTAAATTATTTGAGCATCTAACACAGTATAATTAGTGTGGAATCTAAAACATTTTAATTAGTTAGACATCTAACACATTTTAATTAGTTAGACATCTAACACATTTTAATTATTTGGACATTTAACACATTTTAATTAGTTGGCCATCTAATACATTTTAATTAGTTGGGCGTCTAACACATTTTAATTATTAGGGCATCTAACACATTTTAATTAGTTGGGAATCGAACACATTTTAATAAGTTAAAAATCTAACACATTTTAATTAATTCTTTTCTTCTTTCATCTAACCTCTCAGATCATCAATCTCTTGGTCGCAGACGATGCTCTTTTCCAATATTATATACAGGAATGGAGATAATTCATTACATTCCCGAACCTTTGATAGCTTATCATCAGAGATTCACTCTGTCTCTTGTCCGGATCCAGGTCGCTCAAAGTTCCACACACCCTTGCCTATTGGTCGATTTGTTTGACGAGAGAAATTACTTATTTTATATTCTCTTGGAGTCCCTCAGACTTTTCCATGGGCAGAAAAACTTGGACTGACTAATATCTCGAGGGAGATTACTTTAAAATCCCGAATTCCGTCTGGAAAAACATTCAAGATCGTTTAGCGAAACCAGTCAAGGTTGCTTCTTTAACCGTCAAATTTGTTTTCACTTATATCAAAGTTAGAATAATCGCCTCTATTCCGCGTTGATTAATACTTATTCCGGAAAATATTATTTTATGACACCTGTTTCAAATGGCCATCGACTATCTAAAATTTTCCCTGGTTCGTCTCAACTCTTGTAAAATTAACGCTATTGACCGTGCTTTAGCATTAGACTCCTATTTTACCTGTATCTCATATTAGAAAAGAGCACCGTCTGCAACCAAAGGATTGATGATCTGCGAGGCTAGAGGAAGTTAAAGAAGAAACGTATAAAAGCCGACCTATCACCAACAGTGGTTTGGAAAAGACCGGAACCATTATATGGTTCGGTCATGCTGTGAATTTGAGTTCAATCAGTCACTCTCGCAAATAAATAAATAAATTCGCTCTATCCGTATAGCAGAACGGCTAATTAAATTTAGCATACTTTTTATAAGTCTATTTGTGAAACAAAGTACATCATTCAAATGTCATGCTCGATTTAATTTGTTTAGGCACTTTATTAAATTGTTGTATTTTTAATTCGTGGACTTTGGATATTCTATTATTTATATTTGCTCAGATCTTTTTTATTCCATCTTTAATTTTCATATCCTATGTTACTGTTTACTCGACCAGGGTAATGACACCGTGGTCGATAATCGTCTAGATAACGATAACCCCAAAACATAAGGAGTACATGTAGTGTAAATCATACATCTTCACAACCTTCTGACTAGAGCCCAGAGCGATAAAAAGAGACAGATGATAAGAGAAAACAGATTCAATGTAAATATGAATAATTCAGATGGAAGTTCAATACCCTGTTCCCTGCCCCACAAGCCATATAATTAGCACGAGAAAGATCAGATGAAATACCATCCACAAAACAATATTTACATTTTATTTAACAGAAGATAGACAACGGTACAATCTAATCAAGCTGGAACAGAATGAAAAGGACTTAACTAACGAAATCAAACAAAATGACGAAGAAATTAATAAATGTAAATCATAAATATTGATTTTAGTTTTAAACAATTACTCACTTGAACACCAAAATAACAGTTAAAACGTACGCCACTGAAAGCCCCAGAAGAAGAAAAGAAATATATTTAAACTATGTTAGTAGCACATTAGATTTTCAGAAACCATGATTACTTTTATATTTAAAAAAATACGATGTGTCTGTTACATACTTAAGTAATACGATAACAGCAACTAACGTCTTACATTAGCTGAACTTTACAATAAATTCGATTATGATAAACATAAAATCATAGGAATATAAAACATCGATAATGAATACAGTTGAAATATCAATGTGATAGCATTGGAAACTATAATGATCTATCTCATGGGAAAAGATTTCAGTGAAAGAAATGTTTACTGCAAATATCAATCAAAACTGAAATGGATAGAAAGACCGGCATTAAGTAGTAGTGTTTGTGTGTTGGTCTGCTTAGGATTTTTAAAGTAGCTTTAACAATATTTCAGTGATATCGCTACGATGTCTGCAGTGCGGCTGTTTATAGTGATGTTTAACACTGATATGTCATGCCGCAGACATGTAGCATGATGTCCCACCTAGTCACATTATCCTGACAAAAGGCCGACCAGTCCTAACACTAACCTCTTAATGCTGAGCGTCAAGCGAGGCAGCTGCTGTACCATTCTTGTAAGTCTTTAGTATGACTCGGCCAGGGATCGAACCCAAGACCTCCCGCTTCCGCGGCGGACGCTCTGACCACTAGGTCATATGATGCAGTAGACAAAAGTATAGATCAATTAAAAACCAAAAATAAACAAAAATATAGGAAAATTAAAACAAAAATAAGTAAAAGTATATATAAATTTAAAACCCAAATAAATAAAACTATAGACAAATTAAAAACCCTAATAATTAAAAGTATAACTAATGTTGGTGATGCATATTGGTTTAAATATATACACCAAATACATTAAAATTAACATGTCGTTTAAGAGTTTGTATAAAGTAATTTGATATGCTACTATATGTACCACCTGTTAGATTCCTTTAAGTTGTATTGTGTGTTGGTTTCTCCTAATGATTGTGAGTTATGTATATATCTGTTTTGTATTTGACTTTGTCCAATATCAAGTTCATGGTGTACCTGATCAGTACCAGTTATTTTG